>CM042191.1:552315-590767 GCA_023539305.1 Ilex asprella
CATCATACCAAACGGAACATCAATGTATTCCAATGTTCAATATTGAAACTATTTCATACCCAAAAAAAAAAAAAAGCTTTCAAGAGAATACGCATCAAGTAATTTTAAAAGACACTAAATATATGTGTAATGTAAGCAATCTCTTAATTATTGTCAAGTTGCATGCCACTTGTATTATTGTGCCTATATTTTGGGTGACACTTATGAGCAGAAAGGCATGTAAAAGTGTATTAATAATCCATGTAACACATTAAATAAGAAAAAGAATGATCGCTGAAAGTAGGAGATGCTATACCATTAAAGCATAGAATAATCATTTTAAAAGATGATTATGTCATTTCTTTCTCCTTATTGTAATATCTTCTCATATATTTTTGTTCCATAGTTGACTTTAAGAAATATGACTTAAATTTGAAATTGAACATTTTTAACGACTTTAGAGGGTGAAGTTTAATATAATATAACTTAGCAATAACAAGTTGTTTTGAACCTTAACGTACTTTTGAACGGTTCTTTAGATCTGACCTAACGAGGGTGATCTAAGGTTAGGTGCATTAATCCAAGTCAACCTAGTTAATTAAAACTTACGGTCACTTGTTTTTGCCATTGCAAACACAAGTTGACAGCAAGGAGATCCCAAGTCCAACCCGTGGCGGACATAGGCCCAAAAACCATGGGCAGATCTGACCCGACACAGTCCGTCGCCAACCCTCAGACTGAAAATGCGTTTTGGCAGTTTAACGGTCCTGTGACGGCCTAATCCCTCAATCCTCCTACCCCCACCCACCAAGACCAAAACATGTTCTCTCGCCGGCGATCGCTGATCCTCCGATCTATCACCATCTCTCGTACCCTCTCCACCACATCATCCACCGTCACTGATCATCTCCTGGCCCAACCCTCCCACCTCCACCTCTCCACCATCACTACCAAATCCCAACTCCTCCAATCCTACTCCGTCACACCCCCAATCAAACCCTGGCCCCAAAAACTCTCCCCTAAACGCCTTAGCTCCATCATCACTCGCCAGCAAAACCTTGATCTCTCCCTCCAAATCTTCGAATACGCAGGCCAATACCACCCCAATTTCACCCATACTTACGAAACCTACCATTCCATGATCCACAAGCTCGCTCGAGCTCGTGCTTTCGAATCCGTGGAGACCCTTCTTACCCAGTTACGACAATCCAGCATCAAATGCGGAGAAAACCTCTTCATAACCGTGATTCGAAACTACGGCATTGCAAGTAAACCCAAACAAGCCCTTATCACTTTCTTGCGCATCAAAGATTTCGGTGTCGCAACATCGGTGAGGTCATTTAATACGCTTTTGAACGCTTTCATTCAGAATAAGAAGTATGATTTGGTCCACACTCTGTTCAAGAATTGTCGGAAAAAATTCAGTATAATACCCAATGTGTTTACTTGTAATATTTTGTTAAAGGCTTTCTGTAAGAATGATGATGTAGAGGGTGCAATTAGGGTTGTAGATGAAATGCCGTCAATGGGAATGGTGCCGAATGTGGTGACTTATACTACCATATTAGGTGGGTACGTGTCAAGAGGCGATATGGTGGGTGCTCAGAAGGTATTTGATGAAATTCTTGATAGAGGGTGGTTACCTGATGCGACAACGTATACGATTTTGATGGACGGGTTTTGCAATCAAGGGAAGCTGATCAAAGCTGTGAAAGTGATGGATGAGATGGAAGAGAATGGGGTTCAGCCGAATGATGTGACTTATGGAGTGATGATTGAAGCTTTTTGTAAAGAAAAGAAGTCGGGTGAAGCAGTTAATTTGCTTAATGATATGCTTGAGAAGAAGTATGTACCTAGCTCGGTACTTTGTTGTAAGTTGATTGACGTTTTGTGCGAGGAAGGCAAGGTTGAAGATGCATGTGTTTTTTGGAAGAAGCTTTTGACAAAGAATGTTACTCCGGATAATGTGATATCGAGCACGCTTATACATTGGCTTTGTAAGAAAGGGAAGATTTGGGAAGCAAGGAAGTTGTTTGATGAATTTGAGAGGGGTTCCATTCCTAGTGTATTGACTTATAACACGCTTATTGCTGGAATGTGTGAGAGGGGAGAGTTGTGTGAGGTGGGGAGGTTGTGGGATGACATGGTGGAGAAGGGGTGCGTGCCTAATTCTTTTACTTATAACATGTTGATTAAAGGATTTTGTAAAGTTGGTAATGCGATAGAGGGAATCAGAGTTCTGGAGGAGATGATGGATAAAGGGTGTTTACCGAACAAGTCCACTCACTCTATTTTAATCGAGGGGCTTACTGAATCAGGATCACAAGCAGAAATTTCCAGGATACTTTTCATAGCCGCTTCACATAAACAAGGAATTGATACTGATTATTGGGGAGTTTTTCTACACAAGTTAGTTGCAAATCTCAGTAAGGGGGAAGCCATTCTCACTAGAGTACTACTGGAGGACGCCAATGAGGCCTTAACTCTTAGGTAAATAGTAGTCAGAACTTAGCAATCTGAGGTTTTTGTGATTTTGTGGCTGCTAATTCATAAGATTTAGAAGGAAGAACTGTCTCTTCTACTCCATATATTGGGAGACCTGCTGAGGGGATTATTAAGGATTAATTTGGAGAGATCCTGGACTATTGAGGCAATTTCTGCCTCACTTTAGATTTTGCTCCAAAGGATTGGTTGTTTGAGCTACCTTTTGGAGCAGCTTAAATCATTCGTTGGTTGGCAGGAAGCTACCGCCTGCTCTCAACTCTCTCTCTCTCCCCAAACTTTTTCTGTGTTTCAATATGGAAGAAGTGGGACAGTCTTCCAACAATATTCTGTAGCAGAATGGCGCCTCGAAATTCTGTCTATTCACTGCCACTGATGCAATAAAGTATGACTTTATATGTTCTGAGCATCCAAGCACTCATCCATGGTGTCATGGGTTCTATATTCTTGGGATTGTTTAGCTATTTGATTGATTGGTTTGGAGACCTGACTTTGGAGTTCAGGCCCTCGCTACTTTCTGTTTTGCCAGCTACTGCAAATATTCTTTGCATGTTTGAAAGAGGTTCTGAAGAAAGATTAGATGAGGTGACACCGTTGCTGCCAGAGGCTGTGATATTACTGAGGCCTATTTATCCCTCTATACCCAATGTGAACTTTGAAAATTCATCTTGGTGGGTAGTGCTGAAGAAAAATATTTGCACCTGTTGGTCCAGGTGGTTCAGGAAAAAGTGGTAGTCTTTCCATAAAGGATTCTATCGCCCCAGTTTCAGGTATCAAAACTATTCCAGGAATCCATTTATACATCTTCTCGACTTCTATGTTTATTAAGTATCATCTAAGACAAACAGTGCTAGCAAAGTCATTCATTCGGTGGGCATTTTGATGACCCTTGGAAGTTATCAGAAAACATAATCAAAGTTCAAGTTCTGATATTTTTAAAACTGGAACTGCTTTGGATGAAGTTTTAATGTATCGTATGCACCCTTTCAAATCATATATATAGTATGACTTTCATGATAGACAGTCAACTCATTACAAATGATCCGTACAGGATATGTTACTTTCAGGGATTTCAAACTGTCAAGCATCGGCAGGAGTTTAAGTCACACACTACAAAAGAACTGCAGCCAAGTGACAAAAACCTAGCTCCACCAAGCTTTACTTGTTTGGGAAATGATTGACTAAAGGCGGCAAAGTGGCCTCAGGTATAATTTGGAAATTGTGTCAGCGCTTGCAGTTTTGGTTGGCGTGGAAGCTCTGCCATTGTCCTTGGATTGCATACATCATGAGTGGCAAAATGGTAGGTGCCTATGGTTCTTCCGATAGCCTTAGAGCATGCGATGTATAGGTGACCAACTTGTTGGACCTAAAATGTTTAAGCCTTCCATATAGTGGATTTGTATTTGCTTGTGCAATGTGAACTTTTTGTCCCACGTTCAATTAGAAATGTTAGAATGATGGTGAAGAGCATGGTAAGGATGACTGACGTGGTTATTAGACACCCATAAATACATTATGCTTTATAGGAGTGCATTAGTTTAGTTTAGCGAACCATTAAATGTGGAATACTCCCAAGGCTTAGTGGGCTCTTGTCTACTAACCCCATGGTGAATAGTGATTTATAATTTGTTGAGCTAGCATTGCTTCTATTTGATTTTAATGTATTCCCAAACAGTCATACGCCAAATACAGAACTCGTTTTGTTTGGATGCATATTGATCCCCCTGATTGATTTTGTCCTGAGATTCTTGTTGGTTTGATAATTTTTTTCCTTCTACGGTTCCTTTCTGTCCCCATATTTTTGTGATTGATCAGTTGTGCACAGCTGTGGTAATATTGACTGAAGCAGTTGGCAGATTTAGAGAGTCATAAGCCTGATCCGGCAAAGGCTGTGTTTCAGAGAGGGTATTCTAAGACTCAAATACCAAACAATCCGGTCATGAGAAAGAGAGAGTCAAGCACGTGCCGTATACAAGGAGGGTAAGACTTGGCAGCAATTCCATTTCCTTTTCCCCACCCCATTTCAATTTGATTGTATATCAATTTCATTGACGTGTTCGCTCTTGTCGAAAGGTGGGGGAAAACTTTATGCAAAGACTTTTCAAGCAACAGCAACTTGTGTATGTTTTGTCATCATGTCCAGTTGTCATGGTTTTATTTGTTTGTTGAGGGTTGTAATGTGATCTTTTGATTCCTAATTTGTGGTTGTGTTTTATGTTTGAGAAGAGTCAAGGCGTATGATTTGTGGAGCTGCCTACCAAGCTGTTTTATGGGGTTTGTTTGACTTGTTATGTATCACGACTTAATCAGCACTCGGTTGATACGCGTTGCAGTACAGTGGGCTGTCGCAGTTCGATGGTACAAGCTGATTTGCGCTTTGTTTTTACAAGTCAACCCATTTTTAACTCAATTTTTGGCAATTGATGAAGTAAAACAGTCTTTCTCTAATCGTATATTAAACTGACAAAGTTTTTTTTTTTTTTTTGTAATTTCCAACAATTTTATTTTTACCTAGAACGGCTCGAAAAAACAATATCATAGACGAAAGTCAATTAACATTGTTTTCCACGTTTATTCGTCAGAATTGATCTGTGTTTTCCTCGAAAATGATAGAGGAGACGATCACATTTTTAATGTATACAAGAAGAAATTCACACCATGTTGTACATAACGTGACTAGAGCAGTTTTTTACAAAATGAGCATCAACTTGATTGTTTGATTGTTGTCATATGATTGTCAATCTAATTCTAATAGTTTCTTCAGATTCATCAATTTTACTCTGTTACCAGTTGTTAGTTTTATACAACAGATAATTATCACTAATAAAACATGTTAGAAGATAAAAATTTAAGATAAGAAAATATAATAAAATAAAATATAAAATTATAACGTGCTCTGATACAAAGATTTACCGATTAATAAATTACATTAATTTGTTATTGTTTTAATATATTTCTTATTGGATGTGAGATTATAACATATTATGTCCCAATCTCTCCCCCTCAAATTACCATTATTACATTTTCTTTGGATTATAATTCAATTTTTTCTTTTTTGAATATTATGAAGCGCGATCATCGACAAATTAAACATGATTACAAGATCTGGATTTGAAACCTTGAGTTAGTAATGCGGAAGTGTTTGGTGTAGGAAAAAGTTGGATCCAAATAAAATAAATTGCAGGGTGAGGCGCGGACTAGGTCACTCTCTTAAGACGATTCGCGCCCTTTTATGAAATAATCACAGCGCAGAAGGCAACAACGCGTCGTCCCCAAGATACAACAGCTCAGCCTATAGACTGTAGATTCACTCAGATCTGCACAATCGAATGAAACAGAAGCTTCACACACACATTTGAATATTGCCCAGAAACTTATGCAGAACTTATGTAGTAAGGTTGATATTAGATGATCTCTACATGCTGAAAATATATACATATATATATACAAATAATACATGTATACATGTTTACTTGACTGTAATTACTTCTATACTTAATTAGATAATAACTCAAAATATGGCTGTTAGAATACTAGTCGTTTTGAACTAGGGCCAACCATGTGGATAGTAGATTTTAGAAATCCGTATCATCTCCGCTAATCCCTCCCCTGCGCACGTGAGAGTCTCAAAACTCTCTTTAATTCAAAGACTAAATAAAACTAGCCTATATATATACTCAAATTTTTTTGGACTTTTTGTTGATGAAGAATTGAATTCTCACACTTAAAAACACTCTTTTAATTAAAATATTCTAACATTTGGCATGCCACCTATCTGACGGATTAAGCTTTGGGGTTGCATTGTTTGATCCAGTCCCGGAGTTTATAACCGAACGTGGCATTTGGCGTATATTCCACAAGCAGAGAAGTCCAAGCGGAAGTGGACTAGTCTTCATTGCTAAGTAAAAGACAAGGTCTTGGTCAAGCTGTGTAAAAACTAAAAACACCAATAGTTACTTTCCAAAATAAATAAATCATTTTTTTTATCAAATCAATAATAAACAGAGTCGTCTCGTTTTCCTCTCAGTAATACCACATTATCATTGTATATCACCCTCCGATAAAAAATATCTAAAAAATAAAATACACTATATTGTATAGAATAATTATTTGATTACATCAGATTATTTGTGTATTTTTTCTTTTTTATTAAATAATGATACAACGATAATGCATTACGAATATTTTCTCCATGTTCTTCCTAAAAAAAAAACTATAAAAAAAACATTTCAAGATTTTAATCTTTAAATTAAAAGTTAGTTTCAGTTTTTAAATATCTTTTGGGTAAATTATAATGGTATCCCCTGTGGATTGGTATAATTACAGAGACACCCCCTATATTATTTGAAATAACATTGACCTCTCCTATTAGATTTTGTCAAGTAACGAGGTTGACAGGAATCACATTTTTATGAATTTACCCTTCACTTGTGCCCATTTTTAATATATATACATGATCTATACCTGAAACCTCTCTCTCTCTCAATGGTTTTCTCTTTCTCTTACTACCCAAAAAAATGGCTACCAACTACAACCCATTTCACGAAACCGTCAACCCACCACCCACCTCACGGACCCACCTCTCTCTCCCTCACTCTAATTGATATGTATACAAATCGCACACATACGTTATCACCAACTACGAGCACCAAGACATCAACACAACTTACCCCTCTCTCATACAATTTTTCCCTCTTTTTATATATATACTAATAATTATCTGTGCCTGAAGGCACTGCATTACACTTAAAAATGAACAAAAAATTATAATTATTACCCGTGCTTAAAGGCACTGCACGAAAAAAAAATCAATTTAAAGACAATGCGTTACTTTTAAAAAACGAACTTACTTAATAATGTTTAAATTGTTAATGTACTTAATAATGTTTAAATTGTTTATGTACTTAATAATGTTTAAATTATTTATGAACTTGATAATGTTTAAATTGTTTATGAACTTGATAATGTTTAAAAACATATACACATGTGCAAATATACTGGTAATTTATTATGTCCACATACAAATCTTTAGTGATAGTAGATAAATTTCATAATAATCAAATCAACAACATAAACAAATCTAAAACAATAGTAAAAATCATGAATATTAAACAAACCTGAATTTTTAGAATATTAAACAAATCGAGAATATGTTGAACGAAATCCCGAGTCAAAAATCGAAATTACCTTAATATCACATAAGAAATAGTATCTGCATCAATATATCAAAGAAAAATTGAATCAATAACCATAGAATTCACTCAAAGATAACATAAACTAATCTTTTTTAGTATATTCAAAATAACATAGCTAAAACAATCTGTAATTGTAGCAAAGTTTTCAAACAATGAAGTAGAACGAAGAATCTGTCTAATAAAGTAGAGATTCCCTGAAAGCACTGTGGAACAACAAAAAAAATGAGCATTAGCAAGAGGCTTAAGGGGTGCGACTGAAGTTGAACCACCTGTTTGTTTATTTATTACATATGAAGAAGCAGCTGGGAAAAAAATGTTAGGATGTAGGTTCAGCTTGCCCTTCTCTGCTCATTTTTATTTGCTTAATGTAGATGGCAAAGGCACTTGGATTCTGTGACAAAGAGATACTTGGTAGATATATTTATTTTCCTTTTGGTTTTGGAGAATTATGATACCTAAAGGCACTATTTAAACAAACAAAAAAACCAAGTATGCCTGTAGAGTGTAAACATTTTATAACACAAAAAACTTGGTAATGATCCAAGACATGGTGGCAACAGTTAGCAGGTTGATGGATTGATAAAAAAAGGAGTATGTGCCCACTGCAGTAGCTTGTATCCCTGTTAAGCTAGACATTCCATAGGTTAAATGAGGAGCTGGTTGGCCAACATCAATAAGAATTAGTCTTGGGCATAAAAGTGAATAGCCATATAGAAAGTAATAAAAAAATATGGCTTTTCTAATTACAATAAAGGCTCCTCAACCAAAAGTTACAATAAAGGCAGCAATTGAAGGATTGTAAAGGCAGTCATCCAGTGCATTACATATTCAATGAATCAATAAGATGCACTAGATGGAGCTGGGAGTAATAGGCATGGTTGAGAAGCCTTTATTGTAATTAGAAAAGGCTTAATCCATTGAAGGATTAAAGCCAACTTTTTTACTTTTAAAAGTGAACAACCATATAGCCGATTTAATTGTTCTTGATGACCCACCTGACTGTATTGTCCATTTGTCAAGGGGAGACATGGTGAACCCAGTTAGAAGTTGCTGAGGTTCAAAAAAATATGAGGAGGTCAAGTGTATATAACCTCAATAATAGAGTTGTGACTCTCACCTACCAACAGCAAAACTTGGATTCTCTTCTCTTACTAATCCACATGTATCATGTGTTAGGGTCATTGAAATAAAAAGGGTTGATATGTAAATTAAGGATACATATCATTAGAGAAAGTAATAATTACAGAGAAGAACCAAGGATCCTTTTGAAGTCAAGCTCTGGATTTCCAGCTCATAGTTCAACCAACGATTGTTCTATCTAATGGAATCCCCATTACATTATGGGTAGAACTGAACTGTATTTATTCAATAAACTAACGAATTCTCAAGGTTTGGCTCTGTTGCGACTCTTGAGATTCAATTCAGTACTTCTACATACTTTAAAAATGAACAAAAAATCAATAAATGAACAATGCAAATACATTTTGGACATTGTGTATGTTTTAGGCATTTACTCAAACAGGCGGAGGGTGGAGAGAACTAAAGAAATTTAAAACTCCCAAACGATTGACGAAAAGGAAAATAAAAAAAGAATTTTGAGTTTGATGGAAGCTCATGACATAAAGATATCAAATGTACAGAAATATGGATCATTAGATTAAGGAATATAAAACTCAAAATTGCATAGGGATCCATATATATCATGAATTTAATTGGAAGTTATAAATTTATATGCTTAATTCAAGAAGAACAAATTAGTGGTTTATTTCCCAGAGAGGGTTGTATCAAAATAAAACAGATATCTAGAAAATGGAGGTCAGCCAGTGGGTTATATAAAAAAATAAACAATAAGAAATAATCAACAAAAAGTATCAATCTTCAATTGCTTCATTATGCCTTCATGGAGTAGTCATAACTCTCAAAACTCCATAGCCAAAACATCAAAATCGCATGAACATCAAACACCAAAGTAAGAAAAAAAACATAACAAACTTGGGAGTCTGGTCCTAAAGTTTCAAATATATATGGATCCCATCGTAGTTGGTGATCGCAGTTAACAATTAACAAAATTTTAATCAATAGAATCAAACACTTAACTAACCTGGTCGAATCCGTGCGTGACGCTGGTGATCGCTAGGAGGTGGTGATTGAGGGGAGGAAGAAATAGAAAGAGGGGGACTGGGCGCACAGGCTCTATATTTGAGATTTGAGATTCCATGTGATAGAGGCGTGAGAGAGAGGCGGCGTGAGAGAGAGAGAGAGAGAGGGGCATGAGAGAGAGGGAGATGTAGAAGAGAGAGGCGTGAGAGAGAGGGAGATGCAGAAGAGAGGCGTGACAAAAGAAGTAACAGTAAACGATCTATTGGGCGGGAAGTTATATTGAGAAGATCTGGACCACTCTTTGTCTTTTTTAAAAATAATCTGAACCACTATTTGTCTCAGATTCAAACTTCGTTCTACTTTATTATATAGATAGGCACAAACATATATACACATACACCCATCCTCACAGTCCACCCCCTTTCCACCAGCACGTTCCTTATAGAAATTCATTCTCTCAAAACTCATTTGTCTTGAATTTTCAATGGGTGGGGCTATTCCCACCCCACAAAACTTCATCTTCGCCTCTTTTAATTTTTCATTATCAAACCACTAAACTAATCCCTTCTATATCCACCTCATTAGTAACTAAGTTCTCCCCATACTACATATACCCATTTTAATAAGTAAGTCCACTTTATATTTTGTCATAATTAGGGTTTTATTCTCTATCACATCTCATGCACTCACAAAAATAATTTTTCTAGTAAGATTCATGTTAGTATTATTTCTCAATTTAATTCTATGTTTGATTTCATGTTTGTTATATGAATTTTCATTATTTTTTATATGTTTTGATATCTAAATCAAGTTTGATAATTTTTTATTTAAAATTTATATGTGTGTGTATATATATATATATGCTTTCAGATTATTATTTTTTTATGTGTTTGTTATTTTTTTTCTTATTCGATTTTGTGTCTATGTTTGATGTTTATTTTTCATATTCAGTTTTAAGTCTATTAGTTTTACTTGTTCCTTTAATATTTACTTTTTTTTTCTTTCTTGCTTTGGTTTGCTTATTTCTTTCTTTTTTTCCTTCTTTTCTTTTTTCTTGTTTCGGCATTTTTTTTTCGTTTTTAGTTTTTTTTCTTGTTTCAATTTAGCTTGGTTTTTTTTTCTTGTTTCATAAATATATTTTTATATTCAAATTAATTGTCTTCTTTCATTATATTGTGGACTTAGTTACAAATGAGGTGAGGTATAGAATGTTAACATTAATCAAAGGGAAAGGGTAGACAAGAGAGAGAAGTCAAGAATGATATTGAGACTAATCCATTCAATAATACAATCTTAACCTAGGATACAAAATGCAAGATCAGCAAGTAATCAATGCAACCAAACAATATCTATTGTTGTGGAGGCCATAACAAGATACTCAGTTTCAGAAGAGGATCGAGCCACACCAATTTGTTTCTTATTTTTCCACGAAATATGATAATCACCAAGAAAAAGACAAAAACCAATAGTAGACTTGCAATACATAGAGTCATCAGTCTAGTCTACATCAAAGTAAGCATGAAGTTCTAGAGACGATGAGGAAGAAAATAATAAACTCTTATGCAACGTATCCCGCAGATATCGAAGAATTCAAAGAACAGCAGACCAATAAAGTGTAGCAGGAGCAACAACAAACTGACTAACCACATGCACCGCATAAGCAATATCTAGACGAGTAACAGTAAGATATACAAAACTTTCAACAATAGTATGATATAAGGTAAGATCAGGTAGAAGAAAACCATCAGAGGAACTATAACGAACGTTGAGCTCCAAGGGTGTGTCAACAATTCGAGTATCCGATAAACAAATTTGCTGAATAACATCTGAGACATATTTTGACTGAGAAAGAAGATAACCATTGGGAGAAGAGGCAATCTCAATCCTTAAGAAATATCGAAGTGGACATAAATCTTTCATCTCAAAATAATCCTGTAATTGAGTTTTCAACAGCTAAATTTCAATAGTGTCATCAATTGTAATAATCATGTCATCCACATAAAGTAATAGAAGAATAAAACCAAAAGAAGTTGATTGAAGGAAGAGAGCAGAATCATGATCACTAGCACAGAAGCCTGAGTCATATATGATTGAAGAAAATTTTACAAATCATGCCCTCGGGGCCTATTTAAGACCATATAAAGTCTTATGAAGTTTGCACACATGACCAGCATTACAAGGCAACCTAGGAGGAGGAGTCATATAGACCTCTTCAGATAAATCACCATGAAAAAAAATATTTTCACATCCATCTGAGAGAAGCTACGCTGATGAACAGCTGCCACAACAATTAATGTGCGAATCATGGTCATCTTTGCCATTGGAGCAAGGGTCTCATCGTAGTTAAGTCCATACTCTTGAGCAAATCCCTTGGCCACTAATCTAGCCTTGTACCTTTTCACAAAACTATCAGATTGGGTTTTAATTTTATAAACTCACTTACAACCAATTGAGTGTTTACTAGGAGGTAAAGACACCAACTCCCAAGCTCGAGTCTTATGTAACGCAGAAAGTTTCTCATTTATTGTCCGTTGCCAAAGATGATCAAGTATAGCCTCCTTATAGGAGGTTGGTTCAGACAGAGAATGTATATAAGTCAGGAAAGAACAAAAATCAGAAGAGTAACAAGAGTTGGACCAACCAAACCTGTCAGGACATTTCTGAGTGCACTAAGGGTAACGAGTAGTGTGATCCATGATGTCAGAATTTGATTGGGAGCCAAGAGGTTTAGATGAAGACACACCATCTGTGGAAAGGACAATGAGAGTCCTGAGAACATAAATATGCACAATCGGGGGAGGGTAACAGACATATCATGTAAATTAAAAGAAGAAGAAAAGGGGGGGAATCAGCCACAATCATATCACCAACATATGACTCAGGGGAAACATTAGAGGGAAATAGATCAAGATAGATAAGATCATATTTATGCAGAGATGAAGAACTAGATGACATAGAGAAAAAAATAATATGCTCCATAAAAATAATATGGCGAGAAACATAGAGTTTTTGCGTACTAGGATTATAACACCAAAATTCATTTTGTCCTTCACCGTATCTAAGAAAAACACATAAGGCTGAGCAAGCCGAGAGTTTGTTATGATTAACACTAGGTAGCAAAACAAAACATGTACATCCAAATATACGTACGGAGAAATAGTCAAGTGTCTTACTACATAATTTTTCAAAATGTGAGATACCATAATTAAGGATTATAGGAATGCAATTAATTAGGTGAACTGCTATAAGAACTGTTTCTCCCCAAAAAGAGCTAGGGACACTAGATGACAACAATAGAGAACGAGTTGTCTCAATAATGTGACATGTTTCCATTCAACCACTCAATTCTGAGCAGGTGTGTCGGTACAAGAAGACTGATATATAGTACCATCAGATTTCAACAAATCACGAAAAGAACTAAAAGAATATTCTTCATCTTGATCACAGCAGAAGCATTTGATAATAGAAGAATATTAAGTACACATCATAGCACGAAAAGTAGTGAAAATGGAAAAGAACTCAGACTTACGTGTCATCAGATACACCTAACAATATCTAGTATGATCATCAATAAAAGAGACATAATATTTTTTTTTCCTACGATGATTTCTTTCATTAAAAAGATATACATTTAATGAGTGAATTTAATTATTAATGAGATGAAGTTAGTTACAAATGGAGTGGGATATAGAAAATATTGACTTAGTAGTTTGATAATGAGAAATTAAATAGAATGAGGATGAAAATTTGTGGGGTGTGAATAGTCCCACCCATTTTCAATTGAGTTGAAATTAAATTGTTAGATTTTGGATTTCATTTTTGGTTTATTCCTTTAATTTTGTCGTTGAATTTTGATGAATTTGGTTGAGTTGGTCTTTGGAAGCTGGGTTTGATTTGTGTTATGGTTTAGGATATTTTGTTGTCTTTGTGTGTGTGACATGTATCAGAAAGAGGGTTAGAGAACAGGAAAGTGCAATAATGCTTTTCGCATGGAGGTATAAGGTGCAACTGCTTGTACTTATGGTTTAAGGTGACGGTGTTTACTAGGGGTGATAAATGGGTGAATTGGGTTGATTATGGGTTGTGTTAAATTTGGCTGCGCTAAAATAAATCCAATCTATCCTTATCATTTAATACTAACAAGTTGGGCGGAGCAAATGGAATACATGCTCAACCAAACATTAGGACAAGTTTAAAAAGAACATTACAAAATCTACTATAAGACATGATATTCATTGTCAAATGTTGTATTAAACTTCCATTCTTTCTTTGACGAACTTTCTACATCCTAAACCAAAACAAAAAAAAAATTGAATATACTTATCCATTTTCAGAATCATTATTAAACTCCACACCAACTTTCCAAGATTTATTCCACATCATTTGAAGAGCCACTAAATCTAGAAATTCATTTCTCAATGTCAATTGCAAGTTCCTCCTCCTCATATGAATCTTCTTAAACTGCTTAAAACAAGTGCATAACATGAAATTCTAATGTTGTAAATCTCAATACAATTAATTATAATATTAGCAAGAAATTGCAAGAATTAATTTTGCCTTCTAAACCATATACC
The DNA here is from genome assembly GCA_023539305.1 of Ilex asprella. Lineage (NCBI taxonomy): Eukaryota > Viridiplantae > Streptophyta > Magnoliopsida > Aquifoliales > Aquifoliaceae > Ilex > Ilex asprella. The sequence goes on from CM042191.1 coordinate 566,666, forward strand.
CAATCACACATAATAATGCTTTTACATTCTTCGGCAAAATTGAACCACAATATTTTTCAGTGATACGACCTCCAATACTAAAAGCTGATTCTGAGGCAACTGTAGTAATGAGAATGCTCAACACATCACGGGCCATCAATGAAAGCTCTGGATATCGGGTCCTATTTGCTTTCCAAAAACTTAGAACATCCAACTATGTATTTTGCCTCCAATCAAGTAAAGATTCTTCTAAGTATAGATTCAACTGTGATTTATTTCTGTTCAATCCGGAACGTTCTCTCTCAAATAACTCAAACTCCTACATTGATATAAACACAATATATAAGAAAATTAGTAATAAATTATGAAAGTATAAATTACTTACATCCATTTCATCTTCATCTACTCCACTAGAAGCATTTCTCATTATCTAGTATGAGTGATTGAATTTTTCATACGCTACGAAAATACAATTTTGAAGTGGAATATTGACTTCCTGAAAACAATGTTGTAATGTCATAAAAAGGTTTGAGAAACTTTGCTATCCTTTCAACCATGTTCCATTCCTCTTGTGATGAACAAGTTCTGAAGTTAGTATCAATCAATTGCAATTGGCAAAATGCCCGACGATATAATAAAGCACATTCAAGCATAAAATAAGTTGAATTTCATCTTGTTGGCACATCTTGGCATACTTTCTTACCACTTTTTATGGACAATTGTGCAATGCATTCTACAAACTTGATCATGCTTCCCCCTGAACCCCTAACATATTTGACATTTTCTCGAATCTTATACACAAATCCATCAATCACTTTCTTCAATAACCAGGTATCTTCCTGCTCAAAGTCATTCAAGGTTTTATTCTTACATTTTTGTACATGCCTCAGTCAGAATAGAACATCATTCTTAAAAACCAAAAAAATTATGTCACTTTATATTGCACCCTTTTTTCGAACAAGCTTAAAAGAACCCTTCACAAAAATAAAACAAAATTGTGGCAATGACAAATGCATCAGGGAGCCGGGGTAGTGGATGAGTTTTGAAAAATATCCCTTGTAATACAATGTAATATCACACTCTTGTAATGTTCCATACAAAAATCCCACACAGTATAATGTAATATTCACACTCTTGCAACATTCAGTTAACTTTTGTGATAAGATGTGACTTTTCGTTTTCCTTGCAGAAGGTGACCAAAAATGAAAATAAAAAAGTAAAAATCCAACAATTAAGAGGTTACAAACAAACAATGATTATATGAATAAATAGCTTTTGGGCATTTTATCAAACACATTGTAGGGATGTCACAACTGGTCAAAAAATATAATTCAAGTAATTCAACATCCAATCCAAGAAAAACAAAGCTAATGCTAACAGAGAGGAAGAAGAGGAAAAAAAAGTGGGGCATTTGATGTACCGAGACAATATTTTGTGAAATTTCAATAAATAAAATTGGAGGGGACTCACTTTGTAAGCTTGAATGGTAGGGGGATGTAAGATTCAATAGCCGAATTCCAATTTGGAGTAGTCGAATTCCTGTCGGAGAGCAATAGTGGTTAGACAAGCTGTGTGTTGTCAATAGTGGAGAATTTGGCATCAAGAGACTCCATGGGAGTCTAACGGCCGGAGCCTAAAGAGGTGGGGTTGGTGAGTGTTTTTATGATTTATTAGTTTTTAAGAAGAAACCCAATGAGTACCTATTTTAAACTTGATTTAACCTATAAATTTAAACTAAATAATAGTACTCAATCCATTTTTAATCTAGATTAATAAAAACAGGTACCCAACCCATTAACTTATGGGCGGGTTAGTGGGTTGTGGGCAAGAAATGCCACCCCTAGTGTTTACAATGGCTTTGTCAATTGATGGGTAATTAGAAGTGGAAGTGGTTGTAAGTTTTATATGGTGCAAATTAGGTGGTGGGAATGTGTGTCATGATTGCCTTGGGGTTGCATGATCGCAGGGAAGGAGGACAAGGGTAAGGGCCAAGAGCTTTGGGTTGTCAATGATGGGGGACATGGGGAGAGGGAGAGCTCTTTGTTGTTTGGATGTGTGTGGGAATTTACTCAATTAAGGAATAAAGTATATTTGGAAGTAGGAATAACTTAACTAAATTTTTATTTAAGGGTAATTTTGGTATTTAATGTAGAAAAATTGCTGATGTAATCACTTTTTAGTATTGTCTCTAACTGTACTAACGGCTGGGGTAGTATATGAAACTAACATATAAATTACGAGGAGGTCAGTGTTATTTCAGATAATATAGGGGTGTCTCTGTAATTAGACTAATTATCATTGTAATTTACCCATTCTCAACCTCTCTGGTCCGGCGGCTCGCGGGGTAGGTCGATTCTTTTTAGAGCAGTGAATCGCTCTCAACCCCTCTCGAAATAGTTCCTGTCCCCTAGTTTCCCTTTCAAGTTCGCTGCATTTTCCGTGAAAATCAGCTCGATTGTTCAGACTCTACCATTTTTTGCGTGTCCAAGTTTTATCTGCAATTAAATAGTGTTTTTTTTCCTGATAGTCTTCGCCCTGAACTGATGGACGACGACTGGTGAGCATTTCTTGGGAAAATTCGAGCCTTTATCAGGTCAGCTATTTGATTTTCTTTAAGTGGTAGAGATTGTTGAACAGAACTTTCTTGAATATCTGTTGACTGAATTGGTCTTCTAGTCCTGTGCATTTGTTTCATTTTTGCCTTAGTTTTTGGATAACTATGTGATTCTGGTTGTTTGGTACTTGTCTTGTTTTGAGCTTTAATATGATGGATAAACAAGCTGACATTAACTAAACTTTCTTCATATCAATATATGTATTAAGTTTACAGTTTAATTCCTTTAGTTTTGCATAATAGACAAAAGAAGTTGATTTTAGGTATGTGGGTTTTCAATTGAGCCCTACTTTTGGTTGCCAATAAAGTTTGACCAATCTAGTTTAGAATACTGAATGTCCCTATTTTTCTTTTTTCTTTTATCCTTCTTTTTGCAAAGGTGAAACGTACCCCGTTCAGTAAATGCAGTATATAGTTACTTGTCTTAGTTGAGTTAAAATGGAATGTCAGCTTCAAAATTCAATAGTTATTCAGTTACCCTATCCGTTCTTCTTCAGAGTTCATAATTTTTGTTTATTAAATCTCACCAACCGTCTTCTTTGGTGGGACTGAATATAGGTGCTGAGATCTAGTGGATGGGGGACATATTGCTTCTTTCTTAAGTTGAGCACTTGAGTAGGGCAGATTTGATCACATGGGATTGGACCCAAAATTGATTGTTAGCATTCTTTAGCTGTTAACAATATGGCATTGGATGTTATTGCTAGTCCCTTTGTTGATTTAGCTGCAGACGTTGTCTCTCAAATCGTTGATGTTGTACTTGCTGCTGAGAATGTCTTAATTGAGAAGGGGAGTTTTGCACAACTTGCATCTTATTTGGGCAGGATTATCCCTCTCCTAAAAGAGTTGAATAGACAGAATATCAATTCGCAAGGTCTGAACAATGTTATTGATATCCTTAACCGCGAGCTCAAAGTTGCGAAGCAACTAATCATGGATTGTAGCAAGAGAAACAAAGTATATCTTCTTGTGAATTGCCGGTCGATTGCTAAGCGCGTAGAAGACACTACCAGAGAGATTAGCCGAGCTTTAAGTCTTATTCCTTTTGCATCACTGGATATTTCCTCGGGCATAATTGAAGACATCAGTCAGCTATGTGAAAGTATGCGGACTGCGGAATTCAAGGCTGCCGTAGTAGAAGAAGAGATTTTGGAGAAAATAGAGTCAGGAATACAGGAGAGGAATGTTGATCGATCCTATGCCAATAACTTGCTCATTTCCATTGCAGAGGCTATTGGTATTTCCACTGAACCATCAGCATTGAAGAAGGAATTTCAAGAATTCAAGACCGAGATAGAAAATGCACAGCTGAGGAAAGACCAAGCTGAGGCCATACAATTGGATCAAATAATCGCTTTGCTAGAAAGGGCAGATGCTACTTCATCTCCTAAGGAGAAAGAACTGAAGTATCTTTCCAAGAGGCATTCTTTAGGTAATCAACCATTGGAACCTCTGCAGTCATTTTACTGCCCAATCACTAGGGAAGTCATGGTGGACCCTGTGGAGACTTCCTCAGGGCACACATTTGAGAGAAGTGCGATAGAGAAGTGGTTCGCAGAAGGGAATAACTTGTGTCCTCTGACCATGATTCCTTTAGATACAATAATGCTGCGGCCCAACAAAACTCTGAGGCAGTCAATTGAAGAATGGAAGGATAGAAATACCATGATTACTATTGCATCCATGAAACCAAAACTTTTGTCTCTAGAGGAGGTGGAAGTGCTTCATTGCCTGGAACAGCTACAGGATCTGTGTGAACAGAGAGACCTACACCGAGAATGGGTAGTATTGGAGAATTACATACCTAATCTTATTGAATTGGTTGGTGCAAGAAATCGAGATATCAGAAATCATGCCCTCGTCATCCTTTACATCCTGGCAAAGGATAGTGATAACACCAAGGTAGACCGTACTTTAGTTTATATAATGTTAACATTGCATCCTATGTTTTCATTGACCTGCAGTCATCTTTACATTAGTTTGTTCTCTCTTTTACACCTAAAAAAAAAAAGGTAGAATGGTACTTGTCATCTCTAGTTCATTTGACTTCCTATAAATCTTGTGTAGTCTGTGTATCTTATTCACATTAGTTGTAAGGATTTTGAATATGATGTGAGAAGAATATAATGGAAATCTGGGTTGGTTTTGCATGGCATCCTTCTGATACAAAGAGTGCTAAGGAACTGTTGTAACTTGATTTGGACTGTCTGTATGCTTAGTGAATACATTAGAATTTGATGTCTGTATGTGCAACTCGGTATGGATGCATAAAAACTCAATTCAAAATGGCCTTGTCCCTATTATTTGGGGTGAACTACGTATATTCTGTTTATTTAATAATTGTGTTACATTAAGGGTCACATTTTATCTTAAACCACACACTATTTTATTCCTTTTGTACTATTTCATTGAAAGTTAATCTCGGGACAAATATTTGATGAAAACTCATTGAACTTAGATCAGTATCCAGTCAATAACTGGACTTAGTTCACATTTGGTCTGTTCTGTGATCTACAGTCATGTAGTTAGGTCAGGCTTTGACTCTTTGGTCAAAAAGTAGACTAGTCAGTTAGTCGAGAGTGTTAATCGTAATCACTCACCGTCTAAACTTACGCGCATTGCAGGAAAAGATTTCAATAGTTGACAATGCCATTGAATCCATTGTTCGCTCCCTTGGACGCCGTATTGAGGAAGGGAAGCTAGCTGTGGCATTACTATTGGAATTGTCAAAAAATGAGTTAGTACGAGACTGCGTTGGGAATGTTCAAGGCTGCATTTTCCTTTTGGTGACTATGTCCAGCAGTGATGATAGTCAAGCTGCCAGAGATGCAAGGGAGCTATTGGAGAATCTGTCATTCTCTGATGACAATGTAATCCAGATGGCAAAGGCAAATTATTTTAGATACCTGCTGCAACGCCTTTCTTCAGGTTCTTCTTCATAACTGAGATTGGTTCTTAATCTTTGAAAAACTTTTGAAAGTATTCTTTTGTGTTATGGTCGCGATATTATTGAGAAATCATGTGATATTGACGATAGATATTTCAGAAGCTGCGACAACCTCCTGCAAAAAAGCTTTTTAACTTATCCATGAATGACTAAAACTAATGCAGTTTAGCCTCCACTTATTGGGCACCCTGACACTTTTGAGCGCATATTCAGATTTCATACTTTCACTTTCTACATTAGGGCTCCTTCTAATGTGAACAGATGATCGACAATCTGACTGAGCTTCTAGGCAAAAGCAATTACTCATGTTTTGATCCATGACATGCCATTACATAGTGACTCATATATTTCCAGATGTTAGTTTTGTGAAGAGAGATTGATCTCACATGGAAAGATTAGTTGGTTTTTATATAGGCGAGAGGCCTTTCTATCTGCAGCCAATCCATGCATGTTGCCAGAACATTCTAATGAGTATGTGAAAATTCCTCTAATCCTTGCATAGGCTGATTGGTTTCTGGAAGTCAAATGCATCTTCATATTCGTAACAGTTATTGGCCAACATTGGAAAATCTAGTGTAGTTGAATTATTTCATAGAATAGTATTTTCATGAAAGAACTCCATGTATGATGAAATTATGTAGGTGCACTATTGTTTCCTCCACTTATTGATTTGGGCTAAGTTTAGGTATATGTACACTAAAGTGGATGACTATACATCGATATCAGTAAACCGTGACAATTTGCATCTAATGCCTGACCTAACTTATGACCGCACAAATTTTGCATCACTTTCAACAATTTTTTTTTACCGGCAGGACTAGAGGATGTTAAGATGAAAATGGCAACAACTTTGGCAGAGATGGAGTTGACTGATCATAATAAGTCATCTCTATTTGAAAATGGCGTTCTGGGTCCACTGACTGAGTTGGTGTCATGCGATGATGTTGAGATGAAAACTGTTGCTGTCAAAGCTCTTCAGAACCTCTCAAGCTTACCAAAGAATGGCCAGCAGATGATTAGACGAGGTGCAGTTGTTCCATTGCTTGACCTTCTCTATCGTCACACATCATCACCAAAGTTGCGTGAACATGTATCAGCCACAATTGCGCATCTTGCCATATCAACTGTATGTCCAGATTCCCATGAGACATGGGTCTCAATGTTGGAGACTGATGAAGAAATCTTCAGGCTCTTTTCGTTGATCAATTTGACAGGTCCTTCTATACAAGAAAACATTCTATGTGCTTTTTTTGCCATGTGTCAATCGCCCTCTGCTACTAATGTCAAGGCAAAGTTAAGACAGGTACTCTTTAGATGAAAACTTTTTGTCCTTTCACCTTTTGAAAGTTTGAGTGCATTCTTTTGGTCAATCTAGAAAGAAACAGTTGCCATTTTGCACAAGTAAAGGCTGATTTATGTTGTGAAACAGAGGTCATTGTAGATAATATGTCTTGTTGCATCTAAAAGTAGTGCATCATTCTAGAAATGGAAGTGGGATCTTATTAAGCAAAGAGAAGGTAAATGGAAATTTAAACAGGTCATATTCTCTCCTGGCACTGAGAACCTAGACAAAGAATAATGAAAATTGTGGTTTGATCTGGCATAGATACTCTTGGTTGGATCTCATTTGAGCTATCTTTGATTGATGGTAAGACTTCTTTTACGTTTGTGCTTGAAATTGCTATGGCAGCAACCGATTATAACTTATCATGGGAGAGAAATGTGCCAATTTATTTGAATTTGGACAAGGATGGAACTACTGTCAACAAAGAAATTTTTCTGCACATTGGGATTAGACTTTATCCATAAGAAATTGGAAACATTACTCGAACTAAGGACTTAAAAGAAGTGGCCGCTTACAAATCATCTATGAACTAAGGACTTAAAAGAAGTGGCCGCTTAGAAATCATCTATGTTGTGGGTAGAGGTTATTGGTGGTGGATCACCTTCCATTTTTTGTGGAAAATAATTTTTGGGATTTATGAAATATGGATACTTCGTTGAGGTTGACGAATTTGTAGGATACGATACTCATTGGATACTTGATGAAACATATTAGATAAATTTCATAATTTTTTGATAATAATAAAATATTTGGATACTTTTTTTGATAATAATAAAATATTTAGATATTTCACGTATATTTTTGTATCGGAGCAATAGGTATAATTTTTTAATTTAATCTTTTTTTTTATAACCCAAGAATCCCCCACCAATCAAGCCCTTTTGGAGCCGTGGTCGGTAGTCAACTTAGCCTACTCGCAAAGTCTTCTCCCCACACATAGGGGTTAAATTTAGGGGAGGTGGCCCCATGGAGCATTTCAACCCTACAGAGTATCGAACCCTTAACCAATGCCAACTTAAGGCATTCATCAAGTGGCCAACTACCACTTGAGCTAACCCCTTGGGGATTTTTTAATTTAATCTTTAACATCTCTTTTTGAATTCACATACCATAAAATACATCAACAAAATTCATATGACTTTTAAGACACTTACTATCTTCTATTACATGTGAAAAAAAGCATAAAATGAATCTAATACATTATGATTTTAGTAACAAACACTTCTAAGCACACCAATTAAGTAAATATTAGTTTTGATTCCCTTGATTAGTCACTTCACTTTGTGAATATACTATAATAACGATATGTACTTTTTTAAAATTAAAAAAAAAATCTATTTTACCAAAGCATATAATTATTAAGTATGTAGATAGTAGTAAAAATATGAAATATATTTTATTATAAGAGTATCCGTATCTTATTTTTTTAGATGTCGACGTATCCGTATCCATATCCGTGTTTCATAGGTTGGGATGGTAGCACCTGGAGTTTTGTTTGAGTTTGGGTAGATTAGTTGGTTTAAATTTATAGACTATTTGAGTCTTTGCTGTTTAGGATGAGCTTTTGTTTATTTCATATGGGAAACCCCTTGTTTCCATGTATTTTTGATCTTTTGCAATCAAATTTCTTCCTTACCAGGCATATGTAGTTCAGTTGCATGTAAGACCAGTAAAAATAATGGCAACAAAGTCATATGACATCTTAAATATATTTTTATTGGTTGGATGGACATGATTGTTATGTTAGGCATGCCAGACAACTTAGTTATAGGCATAATTTGGTGCTTTGTAGTGACTGTGTTCAGCTGGTGAATTTTCGAGAAAATTCCATACTGATTTTACTTTTAGTGGCTCTGTTAATGACTATCAGATATATATGACTCGATGCCAAGAAAAATCGGTAATAACCTCAAAATGCATGAAGCATCGCCATTAGAAAATTTTCATCTTGCATTGTTGCTTTTTTTTTTTCAATCCCCACCCTTCCCCTTTTGATATATTTTCATGTGAGGATCACTGATGGGAATATTGATTAATTCCTCTTTTCCAAGTGTTGAGAATTGAAGTATCACCTCTTATGGCTTCCTGGTGATTTTTAAAGAATTCATGACTAGTTTCTAGCATCTTTAATATCCTCCACTCAAATGACTCTTTTTCATGCAATCGTATTTCTGCTCTTTGTTTTCAGTTGGGTTCAATCATATGGATGCTAACATTTGGCTGTTCTAATGCCTTCACAGTCCTCAGCTGTTCAAGTATTGGTTCACTTATGTGAGATCGATAACCTCGGTGTACGTGCAAATGCCACTAAGCTGTTATTTTGCTTGACGAATGATGGTGATGACACCACCGTGTTAGAGCATGTGGATCGGAAGTCAATTGAAACCTTGCTCCGAATCATCAAGACTTCCAATGATGAGGAAGAGATTGCTTCAGTGATGGGTATCATTTCAAACCTTCCCAAGTCCCCCCAGATCACTGAGTGGCTGTTGGAGGCAGGAGGTCTTCCAATCATTTGCAGATTTCTTCCTGATAGCAAACATAATGGTCTGCACAAGAATCCGTTAATAGAGAATGCTGTTGGAGCCATAAGTCATTTTACTGTTCCAACGAACCAGCAATCACAAAGGAAAGCAGCTGAAGCTCGTATTATTCATGTGTTGGTTCAGTTGCTAGACGTAGGAACCAGCTTGACGAAAAGACGTGCTGCCATTTCTCTTGCTCAGTTTTCAGAGAGTTCCCTCAGGCTGAGTCGGCCAATCCCAAAGCGTCAGGGGTTGTGGTGCTTCTCACCTCCTCTGGAGGCTGGTTGCCCGGTTCATCGAGGAATATGTAATGTGGAATCATCGTTTTGCCTGTTGGAGGCTGGTGCAGTGGAACCTCTTGTGAGGGTTCTCGGGGAGCCCGATCCTGAAGTTTGTGAAGCTTCTTTAGATGCTCTGTTGACTATGATTGAGGGTGAAAGACTGCAAAGTGGTAGTAAGGTGCTTGCTGAAGCAAATGCCATACCCTTAATCATAAGATTACTTAGCACCCCTTCCCCTAGATTGCAGGAGAAAGTATTGAATTCCTTAGAACGAATTTTTCGCATAGTTGAGTACAAACAAAGGTATGGACCCTCAGCTCAGATGCCTCTTGTAGACTTGACTCAAAGGGGAAATGGTACCATGAAATCTTTAGCAGCCAAGATACTTGCTCAATTAAATGTGCTTCATGAGCAGTCCTCTTATTTCTAAAGGAGGGTATATCGCTCATATTTAATTGGGTGAGAAGAAGTTTGTGATTTCTTAGGAAACCCTGTGATTCAAGAAGTTACTGGAATCATTTACTAGGGTAGGAGAACTTTGTAGCCGGGCATGTATCCTAGTTGTAGGACAATACATATCTTTCTCATCATTGAGTAAGCATCCCTTGGAGTTTGCCAAAAAAAGTGAGACTGGTGGTGGTTTACTGAGATTTTCTTTTGTTGAATTATCAAGTGTCTCCTAGCATTGTGATGTTTCTGCTATGTGCCTCCTCACTGAATGGACGCACGGGTTCCCAGCAATGTAATGCCATTGAAGACAGTTTAGCATTGCCTCCTTCCTGGAAGGCCAGGAGATCTTCCATGGCATAAATTAACAAATACAGGAGCATTGACCCTGTCTATATTGAAGCCTGGTTGGTTTGCTTGGTGGAAGGGGATACGGAATTGGGCCCCCATTGTGGTGGAGGAGTTAGAATTGGTGATAGCCTACATTGACAAACAGGTTAGACAAGCTAGGGTTCTTTTACATTATCAAAATTCTTCTGTAATTGATTATATAGCTTCTTCAATTTTGTTGTATATGGTGAAATTGAGATGGAAGAATTCAATAAAAGTCCAAGTTCTGAATTTGGGCATTTTGGGTGGGGTGGGGGGGGAACTATTTGGTCTTTATATGAGCCAAGGGGTATAACTATCCTTTTCATAGGTTGATTTTCTATTTTATCATGCAGAGAGATGTACTATCGTCTGGGAAGATAAAAAAGGAGAGGTAGCACTGGCAGTACTGTTCAACGTCACCAAAGTTGTTTGCAGGTTGATCATATCAAAATTTAGAACAAAGTTGTCTAAATCCACCATGCATAGGTACACCGAAAACATAGATGTTTAACACTTTTATATTAACATAAAAGAGTGATCATATTGGGATAAACTTTACTAACTCAGTCTATTGTACGAATTGATCAAAAAAAAAAAAAACTATTGTACGAAACTCAGAGTTGAGGGCCATTAAGTCGTTAATAGGTGCTTGAGAATATTTAATTTGTTCCAAATGAAGTCTATAGAGTCGGTCAAGAAGTATGTCTAACGAGGTTATAGACTGTTTGAGTTTCAACTTTTTTTCGAGGAAAATTTTTTTAATATTCTTTTTTAATTAAATCACTCACTTTATCGTTAACATACATGATATTACAAATAATATGTTGTTATTATTCTGAAAAGTGATTAATAACTCTTCTTTACGAATGAGATAAGATATTATATGAGATGTTTTATACAATAAAATTCAACCGTCTAACTTAGAGGCTTTTTTTTATTATTTTATATACAACAATATTTTTTACACTTCAGAGAGGGGCGAAAGAAGAGAAGGGAGACTCGAACCATCCCCCTCTCACTCCATTACAGCCCTCTCTTAAGAGTAAATATTGGTGTCACGGTTACACCATGCCATCACGGGCTCTCGTTGCTGCGGTTTGAATTAGTTACTGTCCCACAAGTCCAAGACTGGTCAACCTTCCTCCACTATTATCGCTGTGAGGCCTTTGTTGACTTGCAGGTCCTTAACTTTGGCATATGGGAGGGGATTGTATCAACCAAAAATCTTTGTGGCTGGGCGTTTAGGGTGATCCTGCATAGTAGAATTGGTTATGAACCAACTGAAGCAAGTACACGCCCACACTCTTAGAAATGGCATAGACTTCACCCAACTCCTGATCACAAGGCTCCTTGAAATCCCAAACACACAATACGCCCAGAAACTATTTGACAAAATTCCTGAACCAACTGTCTTCCTCTACAACAAGCTCATTCAGGCATACTCTCGTCTGGGACGCTACCATCAATGTTTGTCCCTCTACATTAAAATGTGCCTCCAAGGCTGCTCGCCAAATGCAAATTCATTCACCTTCCTCTTTGCCAGCTGCGCCCATCTTTCCACTCCATACCAGGGCCAAATGCTCCACACCCATTTCGTCAAGTCAGGTTTTGAATTTGACGTCTATGCTTTGACTGCCATGGTTGACATGTATGCTAAATTGGGCTTGCTAAAGTTGGCAAGAAAACAATTTGATGAGATGAAAATAAGAGATGTGCCCACATGGAATTCCTTGATTGCTGGATACGCAAGGTGTGGGGATACAGAGAGAGCGTTAGAATTGTTCTCGGCAATGCCTTCTAGGAATGTGATATCATGGACTGCAATGATATCTGGGTACTCACAGAATGGACGATACGAAAATGCTTTGGCCATGTTTTTGCACATGGAGAAAGAGAAAGGAGTGAGGCCTAATGAGGTGACTATTGCAAGTGTACTTCCAGCCTGCGCGAATCTGGGGGCATTGGAGGTTGGGCAGAGGATTGAAAGCTATTCTAGGGCAAATGGGTACTTCAACAATTTATTCGTGTGCAATGCTCTGTTGGAAATGTATGCAAGGTGTGGTGCGATCGATACAGCAATTCGGGTGTTTGATGAGATTGATAATAGGAGAAATTTGTGTTCTTGGAATACCATGATCATGGGTTTAGCTGTCCACGGAAAATGCAATGAAGCTCTCGGGCTTTTCCACCAAATGCTGGTAAGCTTTGTCTATGGTTTATACTGACCACTATTTAAACGTATCAATATTATCAGGTTCCCAATAACATGTTTGTGTCTTTGTGATGATTGCTAATACAGAGAGAAGGGACTGCACCAGACGATGTCACATTCGTGGGAGCAATGTTAGCATGCACTCACGGAGGCATGATGGAAAGAGGCCAAGAACTATTCAAATCAATGGAAAGAAAGTTCTCCATTACTCCCAGACTAGAACACTATGGATGCATGGTCGATCTCTTGGGTCGTACAGGAGAACTGCACAAAGCTTACGATCTCATACTACGTATGCCAATGAAACCCGATTCTGTCGTATGGGGGACTTTGCTGGGAGCATGCAGTTTCTATGGGAATGTTGAGCTGGCTGAGAAAGCAGCTGTGTCTCTCTTTGATCTGGAGCCATGGAATCCAGGCAACTATGTAATACTTTCCAATATTTATGCAAAAGCAGGACAATGGGATGGAGTTGCAAAGTTGAGGAAGCTGATGAAGGGCTCGCAAGTTACAAAGGCAGCAGGGTATAGTTTCATTGAAGAAGGCGGTCAAATTCACAAGTTCATTGTAGAGGATAGATCACACCAAAGATCTGAAGAAATATATGCATTATTGGATGAAGCTACAACAAGGATGAAGCTTCAGGGAAAAACATCTGATCTAGATTTTGTGATCGAAAAATTATGACTAAGGACATGTAAGAACAAAATCTTGCAAAGTACCTGCTGGGTTATGCTGTTAAAAAGTTTGAATTTCAAATTTTCATTTCTTCTGATTCTTGGAAGCAAACATAACAAATGACATTCCATCGACACAGATCAGGGTGACAATATCCCAAAAGGGCCAAAACAGAATAAATATTATCAAAGAATTTTTCTTCGCACGTCCCACCACATTTATCCACCATTACATCTCTCCTCTTCCATTAAACTGCTTTCATGAAACCTACAAATATTAGACTGTCTTTACTTTTGTTCTTCGTCTTCTACTCCTTCCCACAAATTTAAGGACTTCATCAATTAAAATAACAGGAGCTGAGACCAAAATGACCAGAAGCCATTCATTCGGACTCAGTGGAACAATACCAAACACATCTGCCAGGAAAGGAACATAGAGGATTAGGCAATGGAGCCCGAATGAGATAGACATGGCAACAAGAAGCCAAGGGTTCCTCCATGGTGGCATTGTGACCAAGCTGTTGTCTTCAGAGAGGGCATTGAGAGAATTGAACATTTCGATAGCCACCAAAACAGAAAGTGACAGTGTCATTGCCTTCACTTTGCCAATGGTAAAATATTCACAGGGGTCTGAAAAAGTAATCATTCGTCCACCACCTACAGTAAATGGTGTCGCCGAGAAATTTGACCATGAAGAGCACTCTCCCCAGTTGCGAAGCTGAGAGAGGTCAACAAGCACGTGCCCATCGCTCACTAGATTAATACCCAGAAAGGAAGCCTGAGTGTACCACAAAATGAAAATTCCAACAGTAGCAATGCCCACATAAGAACCAATTACCTGCCATTATAGTTTTTTATTAGCAACCTCAAACTACAAATGTATTTTTGCTGTACTCAGCATATAGTGATACTAAGATACTGTTTCATAGTTATCTATTGAATAGGTATACTTTCACACAAACAAACACAAAAATATGACAAGCAGCAAAACCATGCATTCATGACACCAGGGAAAATACCAATTACATTGTCCAGACTCCAGAGTGCCATATAATCCCAATGCAGAATCTCAAATTAATGCGAGATTTGAGTCTTGTTAAAATTGCATCCCCAAAAAATTGAAATGATTATTAACATCTGGTTTTGATAGTTGTATTATGGACCATATGGCAGAAAGTCAACTTCCTGCCTCATGCTAGCAAATAAAAAAACCAAGCCATAGTAGAAAGGGTGCTCACAAATGCCACCTGCATAGGATGTGTGTATAACTAAAAATGCATTTCCTCCCAAGTATAATGGAAGCAGTACATTTCTAGTTAAGCATCATCTATACCACCCGTTGGAACAAGGACACATCTTCTTCCCTCTACCTCAGTCTAACCTCTTGGACCATTAGTGACGTTGGGAAAGGCAGGTTGGATGCACTAATAGGAGAGGAAGAGATGCTATAGAAAAGGACAATTAACCTGGCAACCATACCGATATGAAGTGAAGAGTTCTAAGATCTCACTTAACCTTTCCCTCAGCGCATCCTTACTTGAGAAGATTTGTTCCAAAAAACAAGTTCATGACCTTAATAAAGGAAGTTTCTTATTATAATCATGTGTTTAAGCATTTCAAATTACAACTTAGCGCAGTGGTAAAAGTGCGAGGTAAAACAACTGGGAAAGTTGCGGGTTTGTACTTGAAGCCAGTCGCTTTCTAAATACAATGTCAAAAGTTATGTGCATATTCAGTCCACTCCTCCCAGTCCCCTCAAATAACAGTGACCAAATTGGGCCATAACCCTCTGTACAAGCATTTCTAATTTTGATGTCAACTATGCTTAAACACTAACTCCAACAGCACAGCCACAATGTCAAACTCTCCCTTACAACCACCATACTGCACGCACATATTCAAATGCTGTGACTAGATTACGAGGGAAGCAGCCTTCATAATTTTCATAACAAAACCAGTAGCAATAGAAGGGTTATAAAGACCTGTGTCATGCTAGATTAAATAAGTGATCAACCCTCACCATGTAACGGAACATAACCCAAGAGCTTATGAGAGCATCATTGCTTTTGCGTGGTGGTTTTCGCATTATATCAACATCAGCAGGGTTGAATCCAAGAGCCATTGCCGGTGGGCCATCAGTAACCAAATTGACCCACAGAAGCTGAACAGGTATCATACATTCTGGTATCCCCAGAGCAGCAACCAAGAATATGGATATCACCTCGCCGACATTAGATGAAATCATGTATCTGCAAACCAATTAAATTATAAGGATTTACATCGATCATACAAAAGCAAAAGATCCAAACCAGCAAAAAGGATCCACGAAGCGTGGCCAGAGATACCTGATAAATGATTTCATGTTGTTGTAAATTGAGCGGCCCTCTGCAACAGCTGCAACAATGGTATTGAAGTTATCATCTGCAAGAACCATATCTGAAGCTTCTTTGGCAACCTGTCATATTAATTGGGCAGTACAAAAAGAACAAGAGCCAGTTAGTTGAAAAAGGATTTAATAAGAAGTCAAACAGCAGGATGCAAAAGGAGAAAAAATGGAAACCAAAGCAGAGTCAAATATTCACCTGCAGGATAATCAACAAAGTGTCCTTGAATGGTTCAGAAAAGATTGCTAAATAAACCTTTGGAAACTGGACATATTAACCGAGACCATGCTTACTTGTACCATAATTTCTAAATTGCTAACAAAATGATCCCATTTCCTATTTACTTACCAGCTTAACAATATGTAATAAAAACATAAACATTTTAAAAAACCTGAGAGATAAATGCAAAAAAATAAAAATAATGTGCATCGTGACAATCCCAAGGAATGGCTTCTAGGTTACCTCTGTTCCTGTAATGCCCATGGCAATTCCAATGTCAGCAAGTTTCAGTGCAGGTGCATCATTCACACCATCTCCAGTCATTGCAACAATTTCCCCTGTCTCCTTTAGCATCCTCACAATTTCTTGCTTGTGCCTAGGTTCAGCACGAGAGAAAACCTTTCCCCCAGGTTTTGACAAAATTTCAATTTGTTGCAAAGAGGAAAGTGCCATGAACTCTTTACCAGTATAACTTTTTCCTCTAAGATCTTCACCTTTAGAAAATAATTGAATTTCTCGACAAATAGTCTCAGCAGTAGACTTATTATCTCCAGTTATAACCATAACTTTAATCCCAGCCATTCTACAATCTTCAATTGCTTTGTGAACCTCATCACGAGGAGGGTCCTGTTGGTTCAGGAACACAATAAGAATCTTACTTTAGTACTTTTTTCTTCTTTCTCGGCGAATATCTAACAAAAATAAATGCCTCAAACAAAAGGTAAATCATGAACTTTACGACCTAAATGCACTCACCCTTAAACCAACAACCCCAACAAAAACTAGGTCACTTTCAATCAAGGAGTAGAAAGATGGATCAAGCAACTTCTTGTGGGCAGGATGACTCTCAGCATAGTAGTCCGAAAGCTCTCCTAACTCATCCTTATAAGCCAAACCCAAGCACCGCAATCCCATTGAACTCATCTCCAAATGTCTCAACAGCAACAGTTGCCTACAAGGTTCGTCAATTGGAACAATCGATCCATCTGCCAGTTGCACGTGTGAACTACGCTCCAAAATACTCTCAACAGCACCCTGCAAATCCAATGTTAATCAAAAAGCAAAAGAATGATATCGATCAGAAGAGCATGCTAACTTGTTTACAAGTCACAGAGACCAGGGGACTACAAGGAAGGGTATATTGTAGCTGCAGAACACACGGTTACAAGACAAATTCAGGCCACACAGATGTCTACAGTCGTTCTGTTTCAGGGTAGCCTAGTTCACACGTTTCCCGCTACTGCGGAGTCAGGGGAGGCCAAAGGTACGCATCCTTATCCCAATGCAGATAGGCTGTTTATACGACTCAAACCTTTGACATCTAGGTCACAATTGAATAAACTTACCACTACGTCTCACCTCGCAGACTAATATAACAAATTTAAAACAGGTTGTTTCCACAAAAAGAGAGCAATCAATTTGTACAATGGGCGGAGCCAGGCTTGTGTGGCAGTGGGGGCAACATAAAACTCAATAATAATGTTAACATTACTTTCGCAAAAATAGCCGCATAAAAGAGCAATATAAAAAATCAAAAAAAAAAAGAAAACACGCTATAAAACTATCCATAAATGTCAATTAAGACCATCCGAGTAAACCTTTTTCTCAAATAGAACTTCTTTATGTCCTCCTCATCATCCAATTTTCTTAGAGATTGATCATTATGCATAGTGTTCCAAAGAGATTGATGCACAATCGATTTCAATTCAATTCATAGTGTTCCAAAGAGATTTCAATTCAACTCAAAATGATCAAAGCTCTATTGCCAACTGTTAGCCAAAAAAGGTAATCATAATAGAAATCCTAATTATAGTGCTAATAAAATTAAAAACAAAATTGTAAATTATCGAAATCATTTGTGTTTATCTTTCATAATAGCTCTGACAAAATTTCATAAGCTTTCATTTCCTTTAAAGCTATCCACTTAATATACTACATTAACGCTGATTGAGGAAAGACTAAAGAAAGGGAAGATAAAAGAGGGAGAAAAAAGAGTAAGGGGATACCAAAAGAGAAAAATTATGATCGCATATAGTTATATTCATATCTTATTGGGATTGTACTATGTATAAGCTATGTTTAGTAATTTCGTATCGTGTTTATCCATGTTCATGCAGAATCATTTATTATGGAGGTCTAATGGGTCCACTCAATCATTACCTAAATCTACTAAAGTTAAATCCCCTAATTATGCATTAATTTTGTGACATGTTCAAAAGTCATAAATAAAATTGTCAGCACTAGTATTTATCCAAATAAGAAAGATTGGATGCTATTGGCGTACAGAGATCGAGTGTGACCCAAAATGGATGCAAATCTGTTTGGAGTTTAATTAAAAGTTTGTTTCATTTGGAATAATTGGATCTAAGAGTGAAGACATATACGGTTACAATCGCTTTGGATTTTTGTTGGAGATTTGACATTTCATTTTAGGCCTATAATCATAAATACATAATGACTGACACATGGATTTATAATTTTTAATAAATTGGGGGGTTAAAAATGTAATATAAGGCCCTATTAATATTCATTTAGTAATAATAGTAGTATTAAATAGTTATCAAAATATTAAACTCTATTTATTTAAAAATCATTTGTTTTGTCTTTTGAGATACAACATATTAATTAAAATTTAAAATTCAAATTTTGTAAAAAAAATTGGGTTAATCGAAGTCAAATCTAGAGATCAAATGCAATAATAATGCGATTTGTTTAAGATAAAGAGACACTTAATTGAAAATTAGTTTAACTACTAAATGAATTTTTTTGAATGAATATAAAAATAGAAATTTGTACAAATTGAGGGGTCCTAAATAAATGAAACATTGTTAGATATTCTAGAGAAATAGAACAATGTTTAAATAAGAAAATTTGGTAAGACAACTATGGTTAATTAATTTCAAATAACACACTACTCCTACTCATTCTATTTTATTGTCATTTTGTGCATTGTAAATAAAGTAATTAAAAAATGGCCATCAATTTAACTTATAGAAATGTAAAATTATTATTCATACCTATTATACGATAGACAATTGATTTTAATAATAAAACTACAAGGTGATAATACATATAATATAAACATCGAGTGAGATAAAAAAAAAATAGGTAGAACTCTAGGGCCCTAAATTTTTTTGCAAGGTGTTCTAAAATTTTTGCAATAAAGCTACTTGTACTTAATTTGAGGACCAAATCAATTGGATAAATAGTGAATTTTGTTTAACATTAGCACTCACTGCATTGAGTACTGAAATTATATCCCAAAATTCAGATTGTGTAACCCTGTTTAAAATTTTATTCTTGGAGCCCTGGCCCATAGGTTGGACCGGCACTAGAAACAATCAATCAATCATAATTCAGGTAGCTATGCTCATACTTGGATCCTTTCTCTTGCTAGTTCTTTCAACTTTCTATGCAGTCAAACCATGGAATCAATCTAAAATATATTGTTATTGTTAATTTAATAACAACACATTGGCTTTAAAAGCCAACTAATACTTGCTCAAGTGCCCAACAAAGAAAATGAAGCAGAACTGTCGAAATTATCTGGGGAACCTTCTCTTGAACTATTACCAGCCAGGAAAAATAAGTATACCATGCCACAAGGTAAACAACCTGTTTCAATGTAGCTTCACTATAGCTTATCTATTTCTTCAGAACAACCTGCATGAACAGAAACAACAATTACCTTTACAAGAAGTCGATTTTGCCCAGTTGGCTCCCGAACGATAACACTCATTGACTTACGAATACGATCAAACTCCAATGTTGCAAGCCTTCTTGATCGTTTCATCCACCATTCACAACATCCTATAGTACAAAAAAAAAAAATGAAATCCAAATATCTGTGAAGTATACTTGCTACAGGCAAAATAATTTGAAGTTTCCGGCTCACCTAGTTTAACAGAGTTGTGATCAATCAGATAGTTTGCCACAAGTTGTGCATCACGAATTTTGTTCCTCATTTTACTATCTGGAACTCCCATCTTTTCAACCAATACTTTAAGAGCTGCCTCAGTGGGCAAACCAGTAGCTCGGAAGGTACGACCATCACAGAATATCCCAGCATCATTGCAGATTGCACATATTTCTGCCATGGCTAGCAAGTTGGCATCCATGTTGTAACAATTCCAGTCTACAATTCCACCATCCCTAGGATCATAGGTCGTGCCTTGGACTTGAAAAACTCGCGAAGATGTGGTTTTTCCCCCCCAAGTAAAAAACTGCATCACAGACATCTGATTTGTTGTCAAAGTCCCTGTTTTGTCTGAACAAATCACAGTTGTACATCCCAAAGTTTCTACACTTGGAAGCTTCCGTACAATTGCATTCTTTTGTGCCATTTTTCTAGTACCCAGAGCTAAACAAGTCGTAATCACGGCTGGAAGGCCTTCTGGGATTGCTGCTACGGCAAGGGCAACAGCTATTTTGAAATAATATGTGCATTTCTCAAAAGAAAATCGGATATTCGTTGGCCATCCATTAACTAGTTCCCATGTGAGAAAATACTTGTAGTTGATAACCCACACAGTGAGACAAACAAGGCCAATTGCAGTTGTAAGCCTGTTCCCAAATTCATCAAGCTTCTTCTTTAAAGGAGTATCACTCTCTTCCAAAGAGGCCTCATGAATTTGTGTCTGTATCTTGCCCATTTCAGTGCACATCCCAGTGTTCACAACAATACAGATGCAGCTCCCATTAGCAACTGTTGTGCCAGCAAAAACCATATTTTCCTTGGCCTGCAATTCGCAGTCATCCATGAATATAGGATTGGTTCTTTTCAGTACGGGCATTGCCTCCCCCGTCAACGAGCTTTGTTCAACCCTCAAGGTTGAGGTTTTCAAAACTGCAACTCTCATGTCAGCCGGGACTTTGTCACCAACCCGCAATTCAACAACATCCCCTGGTACAAGCTCTCTTGCTGGTAAATCTGGCACAAGATATCCATCCCTTACAACCTTGCTCGAGTCACACTGCATCTCCTTGAGGGCTTCAAGTGCCTTCTCAGCATTACTCTCTTGCCAAACTCCCACAATAGCGTTAAGGACTAAAATCAAGACAATCACAAGTGGTTCCACATAGGCTTCAAAGCCGACCTCCCCATTTTCATTTCCATGCAAGTAAGCTAGAATGAATGATATGCAGGCTGCCACAAGGAGGATCTTGACAAGCATATCATCAAACTGTTCTAGAACAAGCCACAACAGGGGCTTGCCCTTTTCTTTCTTAAGCTCATTCCAACCATACCTCTCTCGCCTCTTCTCGACATCATAAGAGCTTAGACCCTTGTCTAGTTTGACCTTGTACTCTTTCAAACACTGCTCCACAGACCACGACCATGCAGGGAATGGCGTTGCATCCATTGATACTTCCATTGAGCAATGAAATGTCACTCCAACTTAAACTTCTACACAAATTGGCTTAAACCCATTTCAAATCCCTGCAAAGGAATTCATGCGCAAAAAAAGAAACTTCAGCAAATAGCAGGCTGCATATTGAATTTACAATTCAAAATGACAAATAAACTTTAATACAGTGACTCAAAACAACAATTTTACTACTTAGTCATTCAAACTCAACTGTCTTGCCTTGAAACAATAACCAATTGGTGAGGACGGAGAAAAAAACAATCAGAAAATAGTTCAGATTTAGTACCATTTTTCAATCTAAATAACTTCAACTTATCAGTCTTTATGACAAACCCAACTAACTCTGACCTAAATTAAAATCCCCCAACAGCAAGTTGCCTTCAGAGCCCCGAATATATCTTAACAAACAGAGAGAGAAAAAAAATACAACATCCCAGATAAAAAAAATCAAAGAAAAAGAATGCCCAAGTAACGAGAAAATCAGATGATAACCAGCCAGCCAGCCAGCCAGCCAGCCAGCAAATTAATACATGAACTATCATAAAATAACTGACTGAAAACCACACCACAACTGTATGCATGTACAGAACCCACACATTAGTAATAGAATCTTTACCAAGAGGAAGCAAGAGTGAAAGTAATTTTACCCACATGAAAACACTTCAAAAATTTTGCGAATATATATAGACAAAGCCCAGACCATATTTGATATTTCACCGCAACGCAAAATAAAGTGAGAGAGAATGTGGAGAGATATATAAGCGGGGGAATTTGTACCTATGAAGGAAGAAAAGATGGCTTTGGGACAAAGCAACGTATAGAATAAAACTGGAACAGAGGAAATTCTTGCTTCCAGAGGTATGGAATTGAAGACTAAGAAAGAAAGGTCATTGTTTGCGACTTTGTTCGATTTCGGTTTGTTCACTAACTTTGCCTTTGAATTGAGACCTGCAATTGGCTCTTTCTTGTTCTCTTCTCCGCCTTATTTGCATGTCGAAAGATGCCCAAAATTTTTAATTTATACCCTTAAATATTAAAAATTTTAATTTATACTTTTAATGTTATGAATTAATAAAAGTATAGACTTGATTCACACAACTGTTTAGTTTTTCATCAAAAATTAAAGCACGTGAGTTGTACGTGCATTGATGTAAATCTTCGTCTATATATTATTACCAATTCATAAAATTAAGGATATAAATTAAAATTTTTAATATTTAAGGGTATAAATTAAAAAAATCAAAGCATTGTTTGAGATGTATAATGAGATTAACCTTTTTTTTTTTAAATTCCTTCGCAGTTGAATCAGTTTCCTTTATTCAAATTTTAAATTCACCTTGCTTTGTAATTACGGTTTTGTACATTGTGGAGGACGAAACCGTACGCTTCAAATGGGGAATCTGTGCCGTATTAGACCAGAGTACTACGCGCCTACCTGTTACAAAATTAAAAATTATTGGCTCTCCTTTCTGTTCTGTCATGGTCCTGGTCCCGGTCCTGGTCTCCCGTCTAATTTATTTATATTTTTTAGTATAAAGAATTATAATTCGTTCTTAAATTTTATTTTCAATTTTAATTTGATTCATAATCTTTTAATTGTACTAATTTAGTCCCTCATTTAGTAATTTTGTCGTAATTCAATTCTTCCATCAATTTTTATTGTTAGTTCAATTGGAGACTAACCCAATTTAATCTATTTCAATGGTAATCTAACGATGAATAATTATGATAAAATTGATAATTAAAAGACTAAATTGAAACAATTAAAAATTCAATAATCAAAGTAAAATCGAAGGTAAGTTTAAAAATTAACTATGATTTTTATCTTATTTTTTATACAATAAATTATTGGTGCGTGTATAACTTTTTTTATTATATTATTTTATATTAATTAATAAAATTAATAGTCACCACCCAAGTTCAAAATAAAAATGAAATCAAAATCTAGATAAAAATGGAAGAGAGTAGGGGAAAATGAGAGTGGGGTCGTGGTCAGCGGAGATTTTGGTGGCATGGGGTTCTGATTTGGTAGAGTGGGGCTGGGTGGGTCTCTCTCTCTCTCTACGTGTGAGTAAGAAAGGATAAGGGCAAATTTTGCAAGTAAAAAAAAAAGGTTTGTTGTCCAAAGATAAAATATTTAGCGGTTACACCACATTAATAGTGTCATTTGGTATATTTGTTCATTGATAAGAAAATAAATGAACCTTACCAAATTTAATAGCCATCATTCATGTAGTGTATAATCAATTTTATGTAAAGAAAAAGAGGTCTATTTTATCTATTTTTTAACTTTCTCATTAGACTATTATTTTAAGTAGCACTGATGATATAATGTAATCAATACATTGAATATTTAGTTCTGAATGAGTCTGGGGACAAAATTTGATAGAGGGTGTTAGTATAATATGAAAAACTATGAGGGCTTCTCTTAAAGGTTTCAAACTCCATAAGAGATTTCAGTGTCATTTGCCAAAAAAAAAAGTCTCGGGAACTGGTCTTTGTCAGTGGTTATTGCTTTGTGTACTTTTTCCGCTGTTTTGTTCAGATTTCCCTGGAAGTTTTGTGCGCATTGCACAGACACAAATTCCTGGAAGTTTCTTGTGTACCTGCAGCCAATGGCACCATATAAAGATGTCATCAAAGAAAATTCTTTCTCAAGTATAAAAATGTCATTTGTCTTAGTCGTGGGGTTCGGCGGCCACTTTCTTCCCCTACATTTGTTACAAAAAAA
>CM042191.1:595767-613724 GCA_023539305.1 Ilex asprella
TCTTATTTACTTATTGAATGAAGATCTACGAGTTTCTGTTGATACATAAAGTGTACATATTCATGATGTTTTACTTTTTGCCAACAGGGTTTAGGGATGTTGTTTCTAATTTTCTATGTTGAACTTGGTTTAGTGTGTATTGTCTAAATGGTTCTGAGGAATGCAAATCTCCTTTATCATCTTTGAAAGTAAACTGAATCTGATATCAATCTTGGATAGCTTACCCAGAGTTAGATGCACACAACTTTACCCAGCAAGCTAAGAGCCTTACCCCTGATATCAATCTTGAAGTGAGTATAAATTCAGAGTTAGGGGTTGTAAATTTTGTCATAACTTGAGAGAAATGAAATGTGTAATTGTTTTTTGAAGATGAGTAATGAGCCATCCACTCTTAACTGTAATCTTTGTTTAGTGAAAATGCTTGAACAAGGCTCAATCACCTTATTTAGGTGACGCTTTTAATGGCAGCAACTGACAGAAAAATATGATGTTTACTCATTTGGAGTGTCTCAAGAAGGTTGCCGAGAGTGCAGTGAAGTGTGTGGCTGATCAGGGTATTGTGTAGGCACTGTTTTCCTGGTTTTTCTCTTATGCATGATTTGGAGACACGATTTCCAAATTGGAGTGAAACAACGTTGAAGTTTGCTTGTAATCCAGATCAGTTCAGCACAGTGTAATACAAATCAGAACAGAATGCTCAGATTACACACACGAATTACCCAAATACCAAATCATCAGACAAGAACAGTCAGACCAGATAACTGACTCCTCAACCAAACACCTTCCAAGCTGAGCAAACACAGACTGCCTACACTAATTGCTCTCCCTATTTGATTTTTGCTTCAATTGATGCCAGCACATTCCTTGATGCTTGTTGTGGACTTTGGGGTTTGTCAACATACCATGTTGTGTGAATTGTTCTGAATATATTCTACTGTGAAATATTGCTGGAAAAAATCATTCTTTTGAATATATTGATTCTTGTTGGGAAAAATCATTGTTGAATATAATTTTGATGAAGTTCACTGTGCTATAATATTGACTTTTAATACCATTGTCCTTTCATGTTTGTAGTGTTGAAGAATGACATCTTCAAGCATGACAACAAGCAACGAAGAGTTAAGATATCGCAATATCTATTGCCCCATTTGTAACAAAAGAGCGATTATCAAAGTTTCTGAATCCGAAAAAAATCCTGGGAAGCTATACTACAAATGTCCAGACAATTCCAAACACTTATGGTCGTGGATGACTGCTATTACTCTCCCCTCTTCGAAAATTACAAATGAGAGGATGGGTGTACGCCGAATTGAAGACAATGTACGACGAATTGAAGAACTTTGTAATGTAATCTAATGTGTTAAGGCTAAAGAAAGTTCAATTAAGTCAAATATGTTTGTAGTCACTTTAGTAGTTGTGATGTTTATAGTTGTGATTCTAGTGAAGTAGAGCAATAAGAATCACTTGTGTTGTAAATAAACTTATGCGTTTAATTTAAATAAAATTGTGGGTTTTGTATATTTTTGTGACTTAGAAGATCATATTCATTAAGAAAATCACATTCATTAAAGAAGATCACATTCATTACAAAAAGATCACATTCATTAAAAAATACAACAACATCCATACAATTGATAGTAGTCTCATTAAAACTAAATAGTTTCCAACAAAATGAGAAAATGAGTAGCCTCCATCTGCATCCTTATAACTGCTAATCCTCCAAGCATCCTTACAAGTTGTATCCCCCATGCATGAAAAATGATTCAACATCATTTAAAGAATGCACATGTGTTGAATCAGTCGAATTACCCTACATTAATAAGAAGAAATCAGACAAAGATACTTTATTAATATGTGAAACAATAAAATTTACAATAATGTAACATACCATAACACTTTGTACACTATTTGAAGCTTGAGAAGACATCAAATGACCATATGCTGATGTACACGGATGACTGAAACCGTGTACCTGGAATAAAAACATTAAGTGAATAAAAATAAAAAGTGAATAAAAATATGAAGTGAATTAAAAAATGTACAATATGTGATGGTTGAGAAACTCATTTTTGTCTTTTTGTTGCTTTCTCATGCTAAGATTTTAGTCGACCCCAACTCTTGTAACCACCTTCTTTTCTTTTTAAACCTTTAACTCGAAGAAGGTTTGGGTCAACAGGTTCTATTCTACTTGGTTCAACATTTTCAAGGATTAGGTCAACATTTTCATGGATTGAATTATCGCCGCCATCACCAATTGATGTATACATACTATTCACTTGTTTGAATAATTCTTCAACACCATGTGATACCAATTGATATGCAAGTTGAAGACCAGAGCATCGAGCATCTAGTTGTACCATTCTAGGACAAATTTGTCTGTAACGTGACGCCACCATTAACTTGGGATTCTCTTCATTTGACTGAAAAATGGGGGTTGTCCTATAACTCTTTCTTGCATCTCGTCTCCATCTCTTACATATGTATTGCTCGAGAATTTGCTTAATATTAATCATGTCCAAAACTTTAAGTGCATGCCACATAATATTCCCTCCATTTCAAATTTTCGACAACTGCAATTGACTATCTCCTCATTAGCCTTAACAAAGACCAAATACTCCCGGCGTTCATCATATAATCGAACCACAAATTGATGTCACTCATCCAACACATCACATGGTGTCGCCATAGCACACTGAAAGATATCATACTCTTGTTGGAATAAGTCAAATATAGTAGGAGTGTACACTTGCCCTACTTGCACTAATATTGCAGCTCTTTTTAACTTCAATCTAGGTAATTTTTGCCTAGCTTGGTATTCTGAGTCTGACTCCTTATACCGCTTATCATTCACAACTCTGTCAAAATGTACAAAGAACTGAACAATGTCATGGTCTGGCTTTAAATACTTCCGTAAGGCTGCATTCAAGCTCTCACTCAATTGGGTGTTTCTCATTCCTGCAGTGAAAGTCCTCTTCATATACACATGCCCTCATTTCTCTCGCAATGCCCAAGTCGCTTTCATCCACATATTATCATGCAAATTATACTCCGTAAGCAATGATTCTCAAGCTTCAAATAATTCATGCTCTTCCTCATATCCATACACACACTTTTTAAATTGAGCAGGAAATTGTGAATCACCCTTATATATATTCCCCAAATGTTTCAAAGCATTTTGACAATAGTGCCAAGTACATAAGTCATGGTATGTCTCTGACATGACTACAGAAATTGCCTTAGCCATCGCTTTATTTTGGTCGGTGAAGATGGTAATAGGATATTTTTCAGACATAGCTTGCAGGAATATCTCAAACAACCACTGAAATGATGTTGTCGTTTCATCATACAATAATGCAGCTCCAAATAAGACTGTTTCCCTGAAATGATTGAAGCCAGTAAAACAAGCAAAGGGTCGAAATTCCTTGTTCGTTCTGAAAGTAGTGTCAAATGAGACAACATCTCCAAAGTTGTCATAGTCAATAATCATCACTGGGTCGACCCAAAAAAAATTAGTAATATGCTCATCCGCATCTAATGGCACTCCATAATAGAATGATGGATTTTTCACTGCTTCCATTTAAAAATACTTCAACAAACTACCCGTCTCACCATACCTCAAGTCTCGTTGCCTCTTTTCATGGAGGTGATTCTTTTGGTCTTGACGAGTAAAACCAAGACTTTCCTTTCTTCCAGACTGAGTACTGAAAAGATCATAGGAAACCTTAAGTGACAATCCACAATTCGCTGCCATATCAATATTAATGTCTTGTGCTGCGGTAACCTTCCATTGGAATGGCATCATATGCACACATTCTGCTAGGTGCGAAAGATGGTTGTGGTTGTCGTCTCACTTCAGCACAATAAATTTATCAATTTCTTTATTAAGAGATATGCACATATGAGCTTGGCAATTTATTCTTGTCTTTGCTCGCGGGTTCTTTATTTCACACTCTCTTTTATCACGACCCCTTTTACCTTGTTTACAACAAACATATTTTCTGTAAATGACAACGCCATCTTTCAAACTTTTATTCTGAAAATTCTTTCTCACGCTAAATCCCACAGACTTTCTATAACTATTATAAAACGCATAAGCATCTTCCTCTGCATCAAATTGCATACCAATATGAGGTATATTCTTTTTCGCATTAACTCCCAAATCATCCATCATAGTATCCTACAATAAGAAATTTAATTGAATACGATTTTATGTTGTGAATGATTATGCTATATCTTTAGACTGAACAACAAAGAAAACTTCAATATTCATTATGCTATATGTTTGGACTGAACAGCAAACAACAAAGAAAGCTTCAAGTATTCATTATGCTACATGTTTGGACTGAATAACAAACAACAAAAATATACAGATGACTCATATGTGATACATTCTCCCTATACTAATTACTCCACGCCATCACATTTTTGAAAACCACAAACATATTTTGGATTAAAGGCGGCATCCAAACGCTGAAATATGATATTCAACACAGTTGATGAATTGAAGTGTAAACACGAGAAAAAGTCCCCCAAAAAAATGGAATTAGTCTCTCCATGGTTGCATGCCAATCTCACATAGAGTTACTTGATCCACATCCTACAAACTAAATAAAAAATCACTAAATTGTATGATAATTCACGTAACACTAAATTAAGAATTTTTTTGCGCCCATCTATGAACTGCAATTCAAAAAAATTAGGGGGGGGGGCACCCAAAAAATGAAAAAAAACCAGAGACCACCCAAAAAATGAAGGCATGCAATATCATCACATCTCAAATTTGTAGATTGTAACACTTAGCGCAACTATTGAGAAGAACCAACATAAAGAATTTCACCTTCATCTGCATTTGTATTTTCACAAGCAAAATTACTACAAATTACACCATCAAACAAGGGGAGCCCTATATTTCATTTTTCTAACATTTCATGCTACAAACTTTTAGAAACCCGCTTCATCCTGCTTTTTTCGTTTCAAACTATGGCACTAGTTTTACTTGGACCCTCCACTATCAATTTTTTAGCATTGTTTCTTAACTACGTAAATTGGTTTCACATAGCCTCAAATCCGAACATAATGTCGATTTTACACCCCACCCCCACAACAACCCCAGCTAGGCTATTTGGTTTCACAACAATGTGAGGAAACTAATAACAACAGGGATAAACTAAAACTAGTGCAAGAGTTTCAAGGAACAAAATGTAATTAACCATTCGTAAACCTCTGTCATTCATAAATCAGTACTTGCAGCAGTTGGGGAGAATTGTAAAACAATGTTTTTGTAGATTTCAATCAAACCCTTCAAGTCATTACTTCACACTTCAAGGAAGTCCCGTAGCAAGTCACCCTCCACCACTTCTCTCTGCATTGTCTCCACCACTTCTCGCAATGGTCCTTGCTACGCCCGTTCAATTGAGTTGAGGAGGAAGAAAAAGGCGGGAGAAACAAAAAGAGGGAAACTGGGTCTGAAATTTTCAGTCCCAAAACTACTTCGTTTTGGGAAGGGGGAATTAAAAAAAAATAGCAAAAATGCTCGAAAACGACGCCGTTCTATTAAACTGCACAGAACCACAGAGGAGCCACACCCTTCTAAGGGTGACATGTTGCCAGCCTGACACGTTTAAGCTGGACCGCAGAATTTCCTCAAAACTTCTGAACTAGGATAGCTAGATGGGCTGGTGCCTTATTAGATCCAATTCATATGGCCCTTTACCATGTAATAATGTAGATGGGCCAGGGCCACAAGGCTATTTCTGCAACTAATCTCAGGCCCAAAACTCACAAAAAAACAACAGGTATCAAGTAACGCGTCCCTAAACCAACTATCCAACGGCTGGAATAAAGCCACGTATCATAATAAACCATCCAGCCAAAATTAGGGCTTTGTTTGGCTATTTAACCCTCGACAGCTTTTCATATATTCCAGGTTGTTTCTCAATCCCCCAATCCAGTTGCAAAGGTGCGTTTCTTTAAGCCATCGAATTCCTTCTCTCGCTTCCTTTCACTTGTTCTCGCTAATTGTTCATTCGATTACTAGGATTTTTCGTGATCTTCAGTTTTGCATAGGACGTTTCGGTTTTTTCTTTTTCTTTTCATATTAGTTTCGGTATTTAGAAATTGATAACTCTGCAAGAGGAAAGAGAATTGCTCCGTCGTAATCCTAAATTGAGATTGAAAGTTGTATTTTCTGGTACTTTCTCATCAACCAAACAGAATTGACAACCTTTTGTTTTTGTCTGAAATTGTTGGTTGTTTAGGTTATTTTGAAGAACTTGTTTTAGGGGTACAGGTTTGAAGATGAGGCCGGTTTTTGTGGGTAACTTTGAGTATGAAACTCGCCAATCGGAGCTGGAGCGACTCTTCTCTAAATACGGGAGGGTCGAGCGCGTTGACATGAAATCTGGTATACATATAACTTCCAATTTTTTTTTATTTTTTAAATTATTATTGGTTATAATTGTTGTTCTGGTCTCACCTTTTTATTTCTTTGTGTCCTATAATATGTAGTAGACATGAAAAGTTGCACGCAATCAGTGTGATGAATACCCTGGTAAAAAAACCCCAACCCCAAGGTAGCCCAAGTGAGAACAAGGAGGAGCTGTAAACCTAGACAACTCCTTGTGGCGACACCGTGAGAGTCTGAGAGATTTATCTTCTTGAATATTCTAGTCCCTACCTTGGATGACCTTGTAGACCTGCCTTTGAATGGACCAAGAAGAGATTAGTTGTGGTGCGCGGAAATTGGTCCGAACACCCTAACCGATGAACCAAAGAACCCAAAAAAACAAAAAGAATATGGTGAAGAGGGGAAAAAAAGGCGGGGGTGGGGAGGGTTGTAACAGATATAGGGAATTAGGGATCCTTAATTTTTAGATTATGGACAATTGTTTTTGAGCGGGTTACAATAAGTTTTGGGGACACCAACGAGACAAACTTATGTTTTCTTGACTTGCATAAACAAATTAAACTATCCCAGGTATATTGTGCCCTGTTTGGGGTCTGTTGATAAAGTTGATATACCTTTATATGTTGTGGTTTGAGTTGAATGGACCTAGATTGGTATACTACTTTGAAATGTGTTGAATTCTAGCCTATGCATTAACTTGTCTCGAAATTTGGGTTTATCAGATGAAAAACATCTCACTAGTTATGCAGCTATTGAAGGGACGGTGAACCTCGGAAAAAATAACTTGTGAGGCGTATTTATTACATTCTTTATATATGCAAAACATGAGGGCCGATTGGTTGGGGAGTTTTACTGTTTCTGTTTAGTTTGTTTGGGCCACATAATTTTCTTTTTTGGCTAGATATTACATCATTTTTTTTGCGATTGTTGGTTCAATCATTCACAGATTATATACTAGTTTTTGTAATGATATTTAACCAATGGTTTTGCAATTTCTCATTTCTCTTAGTTTTTTAACCCTCTAATTGTGAGTGCCTTTTCTGTTTGCCTCCTTTTATTTTCTTCTGTTTTTAATTTTTCTCTTCCTTAAAATATCAGATTTTCTGGGAGTGTTGGGTGTTTCTGCTTTGTTTGAGATGGCTAGCTGCCTTTGCCTAGCACCTTACTTTCTAGACCTTGTATTTTGCTCAGCTAATCCATCTAGGTTAATCAAGGGTGCATTTTTAAGGCCTGGTAATACCAGGCAGCCAAGTATAGCATTCCTGGTGAATAGGTAGTTGAACCACAACGGCTGATTTATTAGTGCATATATCCAATATATGTGACTGGAGTTGAAATGGCAGCCCAAAATTTGAAATTTCTTTGGGGAAGGCCTCCATGTTTAAGTGTTTGTTTTGACGCAGGAACTTCTACTAAGGGAAATTGATCATCTATCTTGGCTCGCCAACTTCTATGCAAAAAACTTCTAATGCAAAGGAAAATATCTGCCTGCCTCCTTCCTTCTACTTACAGATGGAATTGTTCTGCATTTAAATCACTCGATCTTCTGTCACTTACTACCTCACTGCCCGAAGTTGCCATTTCACAAGAATGGTCAGGGTGGGATCTGTCAATTCATCATGCCATGCCTTCTACCACTGGTCTTAAGGGGCTCATGAATTCTATCATGCCATTACTGAACTCCTGCAGTGAGAATGGTGAAGCATGCCTAGCAATGATAATCAGACCTGAGACTTTGGATTTAAACCTTTAATTTGCCATCATCATCATCATGATTTAGTTCATCATACAAGGCCTCTACTTCCTTCTCCTTCTGTTCATCAGCCCTTCACATATATGCAGGTGTCGTATTTTTATTTAGTTGTGGTGAGGAAAAAGAATCGATTTAGCTGATATATTACCAGCTGTGCAGGTCAAATTCCAATCTCGATGGTTATTTCTGTAGCCTGCTAATTGTGTTTTATTACTGCAGGGTTTGCTTTTGTTTATTTTGAGGATGAGCGTGATGCTGAAGACGCCATTCGTTGTCTTGATGACACACCATTTGGATATGACAGACGGAGGCTATCAGTGGAATGGTCTAGGGTAAGTTGTTTCCATATTAGCAGCATTCTTCTTCATTCATTTCTTCAATGCTGTAAATAGACTGTTGACAGAGTCCATTAGTTTGTATTCTGAATGGAAGATTTTTTAATCTCTACTTTAATTCTGGCAGGGTGAACGTGTCAAGCATCAGGATGGCTCTAAGATGACGGCAAATCAGAGACCGACAAAAACCTTATTTGTGATAAATTTTGATCCCGTTCGTACAAGGGTCCGTGATATAGAAAGACACTTCGAGCCATATGGGAAGGTTCTTCACGTCAGAATTCGTCGGAACTTTGCATTTGTGCAGTTTGAAACACAGGAAGACGCTACAAAGGCTCTGGAGTGCACACACATGAGGTAAATAACATACTGTTTATTATGACCGCTTTAAGAACACTGATTGCACTGTTTTTTCAATATATGGCCTGTTGAACCATGAGTTGGTCCCATTTTGCAGCAAGTTATTGGACAGGGTGGTGTCTGTAGAGTATGCTTTGAGGGATGATGGTGAGAGGGGAGACAGATACAATAATAGTCCCAGAAGAGATTACGGTAGGCGTGGGGATAGTCCTTATAGGAGGTCACCGAGTCCAGTGTATCGCAGGGGTCGACCAAGTCCTGATTATGGGCGTGCTCGCAGCCCAGTTTATGATAATAAGTACAATGGTCCGTCATATGACAGGCCCAGGAGTCCTGAATATGGCAGATATCGCAGGTATGTGTTTGCTTTTCATTTGTGTGTTGTATTTGGAATCAATTTGTTTGTCATTCGTTGTTGACACATATCGCAGGTATGTGTTTGCTTTTCATTTGTGTGTTGTATTTGGAATCAATTTGTTTGTCATTCGTTGTTGACATACTTTTTTCTGATTCCTACCCTTTATAGCCGGTCACCTGTGCGAAGGTCAAGAACATGAGAGCGTATCTATCATGTTGGAGGAAGATGGTGCTCAAATTGGTCGTTCCAGTTTCTTGAGTGTCTGCTTTTACTTTAGGTACATCATGTGGAGGAAGAAGATTGTTCAACTTTTTACTAGTATCTCTGTATTCAAGTTTATGGATTTGTAGGGATATGAGGTTGTTGGCAGATGTTCTTGCTTCACCTGTTTGAATTGTTTCAACTGCCTGAATTGGTTTCTAGGTTACAAGTTTCAGTGTATTTTCTGTTTCTATTTAGAATATTACTGTGCTTTAAAATGGACAAGGTAAAGTAAGTATTTTTTTAGTTTGAGGTGAATGTGCAGAGGGCACTTCCATGTGGATGTCAAGGTTCCTTTTGATATACTTTGTCTGTTTTTTCCAGTTGACGATCGGTAGTGAACAGTCCTGTTTCAAGTTTAGGGAAATCCAATTGTTTGTTGATTTCTCGAACGAACTTGTTTTTTTCCATATACATAATTCGATGCATGCGTGATGACTATGAAGCAAAGCAACTTTGGTTGTGATTCCTAGAAAACATTGCTTTTTTCCTATATAAGCCATTGCAGTTCTACTTATTGTTGGCCATAAGTATCGAACGTTCGGAAGAGACTAAATTAATGTGATAATTGCATTAACAAAACCGGCTCAGGTGCGGATTGTCTCGACTTTCCATCAAGTGCCTTGCATCAATCCAGGACGGGGTGTGACCATGAGATGTACAAGGGGAAGGTTAAGGACCCCTTCATGAACCCAAGCATCTCAATCTTCTTTTCTCGTATCCTCTATTTGGAGTGATGTAGCCGACCCACTTTTGGTCTGCTCCAGAAGCCGGAATCCTATGCAGAGCTCCAAAACAATGGTATCCATCCATGTCTATCTTCCCAGCCATCCGCTTTCACACTGGCTCACCCAGGCTTTGTTTCCTCTATGTTTGTATATTTAAGAGCACGCTCTCAAGAGGTTCAATCCCACCCGAGACGCATTTGCTGTTGACCATTTAGGGGTTGGGAAGCTCTTTAAGGTAAGTGGGAGTGTAGTTGCTTTGGAAGGAGGTGTATTGTAAGTATTGGCTGACCATTCACTAGGGAGGCATAATCTTCATTGAAGTTGAACCATCTCCAGTGAAGTTCTTGGGTCTCTCTCAATAAAAACCAGAACAGAAAAAGGAGCACAAAGGTCATCAAAAGTCATCGTTGGATAACAGCACCCACAAGTTTATTTACACTACAAATACATCAATTTTAATATACAATGAGAATCAATGACTTTAATCATTAACCATTTTGCTTCTCTCTTTTTATACTGCACAGGTTGAATCATTAAATTGACGAGGCTTCTTTGTACAATATATACAAGTTGTGATTCCAGATTACCAGCAAACTTCCCCCCCCCCCGGTCAGAGGCTACCAGTTTTCCTTGACAATCTTGAATTTTTCAAGCACGACTTTTCCTTCCTTGTACTTCTGAGATTCCTCGTAAGCTCTTTCATACCTCCAACCAAGCATTTCGCCACAATCAGAGCAGTGTATGTCAGCAACTGTGTGAAGACCAGTGATGAGTTGTCTGTCCTCTTTAGGTCCAGCAACAACATTCATGGCGTGCGAGAACAAAAAGGCTCTGCCATTTTTGGCCTGCAAACGCTACTATAAGAAAAAGTGGTTCGATAACTAGGAGAGGAATCATCATAATACTAAATAAACTTCACCTGAAAAGCTTTCGATACAATGTCATCGTGAAGGGCGACATGGTTTCTGCACTTGAAGCAGCTGTACAACCGTGGCCCGCTCACATCCGCCATTGAAGAAAATGGTTATAACGAAAGATCAACCGATTGCGAGTGAGAATACAGGCCAACTGACTGCTTATTCAACTAGGATGCGTGGCAACGATGATTATGGAGAACTTTAATCAAGCGAATGGAATTTAAAATAAATGATTGCGTGAAGATTCTAAACAAGCAATAGAGTAGAAGGCAATTAAACAATTATAATCCCTAATAACAAGTCCATGTATTAAATTAGGGAAAGGCTACGGTATCATCGGCAGTGCCGTACTAAAAGTTATAATTTTTTAAATTAAATTATAATTTTTTTGAGATATAAGTTATAATTTTAAAAGACATAATCGATTATTGGAGGTTGAGATTGATAATGAGAATTTATAATGTATTTATAATCGATCATGACTTTTTTTTAAACAATAGTATAATATCGATTTTTTTTTTGGTATCGTAAAATTTTCCATTAAATTATAGTAAGAGTACCTACTGCTATGATGTTGATGCCTTTGAATAGTAATATTCATTATTCACACTCAAAGATGCCCTTGGTCTTTGGTTGCTTGGACACCACACTAGGACTTGCACTCATTGCCTAGCCCATCAAGAAATGAATCAAATGAAAAGACTAAATAAAACAAATATTATTTCAACTTAAAATTTTAATTTAATTTGTAGACATAATGACATAACTTTATAAAAATTATTAAATCAATACTAAATTTTATTTTTTGATCGGACCTATAATTAATTTAAAAGTCACAGTAAATTAGATCAATAAATTATATTATTAAAATAGATCCCAGTAACATTGCTCAAATAAAACCTATCAAATCCTCATTTTTCTTCAAACTATTTATTCAAAAACATATTGAGTGCGCGTGTGCAAGAACCTAATAAAGAGAATCTCCTCATAAAGTGCCGGACACAAACGGTAATAATGAAAACATATGGGAAGAATGAAAATACATAATTTTATGAGGGCATAAGTGAAAATTCAGGAAAAATGAAGTATCAAAGAGAAATTTATATTTTCTGAACCCTTTATATGGACAAAGAACAGGACGACTCGATGGCTCGTAAGTTCTAATCACCGAGGTTTTGGGGTTTCTGAAATTTCTTCTGTTAACGTCCTCGGATCGACCCCAAATTTTCATACGTACAAACTGTGTTGTTTGTCCTTAAAATATAGCTCCAGCTATTTGCTATTAGCCGTTGCCCTTTTTCACTCGATACATCCAGCTAACCCACGTCTCCCTCGCGCGTCTCTGTCTGCCTCAAAACTCCATAGCCTCTCTCGTCCCTTCTTCAGCACAAGCTCAGACCAGCGGCTCTCTCTCTCTGCCATCGATTTGCTTCAGGTACATATGCTGCGATTATTGGTATAGTTTTCCTAATTTGCCCAGCAAGGAAACCCTTCTGCGTATTTGAAAATCGATTTGCCCCCAAACATAAACCCAATGCTCAAAACATAGATCCCCTTTTCTCTCTCCTCTGATCTCGAGTATGTTCAAATAGCCAAATTTTTTACTGGTAGTTTTGTATAATGAAAAACACTTTGTCTTACAATTTTTCCGTTTTGTATATAATTGTTTTTTGGGATTTGTTTGCTGATGTTCGGTGTTAATTCCTGATCTGTCCGATTAAATTCATACAAGTCCGATTTGTTTGCGATTATTGCGCTTCAAATTTGTTTTTCATTTTCTTGCTAGCATTTTGGTGTATTCTCTTTAAGCCTATTGATTGGGTGGAAGGAAACACCAATGTATTCTCTTTCTGCTTGGAAATTTCTCTGACATGAATGCAATGAATCATTTGAAATCTGCAATGAATCATTTCTGCAAATTCCTTAAGATTTGTGCAAAGCAGAGTTCATCTTACAGTCTCACTTAAAGATCTCATTGTTGATCCAAATGTTGTGTTCCCACTGCTTAAGTGTAAACTGGAGTACTACATTCCCATTTAGTGTATTGTTTAATTGTTCTCCAATTTGTTTTAGTGTATTGCTGGACCTAGAAGTTATATAGAATGAGTTTCTTGCATTGGGTTTACTGTATTCATATTCCTTGGTATTTTTCAATGGTGTTTATTCTTGATTGTTGTTATTCTTGATTTATTTTTCAGCATTTGATGTCATCAATATGGTGATGACATGACGTACTACATAGTATTTTAGATTTTATTATTGAAAGTTAGTTGAAGTGGTTAACTAAAATACATAGTGCTGTTGGAGTGAATTTGAAAAAGTGGTTAGCTAAAGTGGATAATACAATATCTAAATATATTTTGAGTAGCTATTTTAGATATTGAGTAACTTCTTGCAAGTTGCAATGTCTGGACACAATTTTCTAGATTGTCGGAGTTTAGAGGCCTTAAGATCCAATCGACTTGGTCATCGACATCAGATGGTTTGAACTCGAGACTTGTTCACCATTAAAAATGAATTGATAGTTATTTTTATTTTTTTTTGGATTTTGTTGATTTTCTAAAATCAATTTTTATGAAATTACTCTTTTATGATGTTACTCTTTTGAGTCACAGTTTTTAGTAACACTAAGAAATCAGTTGATTTTTGATTTGATATAATGTTTTTTTTTCTTCTGGAGTCACACTTTAATGTCATAGTTTATTGCCACAGTATTTCTAGAGTCACACTTTGTGTCACTTTATGATTTCATTCATTTGTATGTGTATATGTATATTACTCTATCAAAGTTAAAGTAACCTATCAAAGCTTTATGATTTTATTGTATATTATTAATCATAATCTGTAATTGTTAACTATTGAATGGATGTTTTGTAAGAGTAATCTGTTAAAAATCAATATGCATGTAAGGTGTTTGATAAAATGCTTTAACTTTATTTCGATGTAGTGCTATGATCTTTTTCTTTTCAATGTATTTGGCTATATCTGGCCACCCATAGCGGGAGATATAATTTTTGATTTCTATAAGTCTTTGATGTCTGTTGAATAGCCATGGAACTTAGATATAAACTCATGTTGAATGTTTATCTGAAGGAGGTCTAGGCGTTTAGCTTACTTGGTAGTTGTATGTTTTGCCTAATAGATTTGTATTGTTGAATACCACAATAAATCCCAAGTGTTTGGGATTTAGGATTAACGACTTTGTATTTTTGTCGGTTTTGCTACAAGGTTATTAACATGGAATTTTGCCCAACTTGCGGGACCTTACTGCGGTATGAGCTGCCCCATATGGACCGTCTTGGCAGATTTTTCTGCCTGACATGTGAATATGTATGTCAGATAGACAGCAAGGTAACTTACTCTTTAAACCCTACAATAAATTGTTGTGTTTATTGGGCACTCATATTTTTTTCCTTGCTCCATTTAGAACATTATTGTGATGTTATCTATTTGTGTTTGTTTGCATGTACCCTTTTGCAGGTTAAGATAAAGAGAAAGCAACACTTAGCCAAGAAAGCACTAGATCCCATCTTCTCAGAAGATGACAAGAAGAATTGGCCAACAACTGAAGGTGTATTTCTCCTCTGTGCTATGTGATTGATGATCTATGGAACATTTTTTTGTTGATATCTTTACATTGTTCGCATGTGGTGTGTGATTTTGCAATATATTTTGTGTCAAATGGAAGGTAACTCGAAGTTCTAAATTATTTGTTTATTATTTCTTGGGATTGTAGCATCATGAGTTGTAGTAACATATACGAAATGGACCTTGGTCTTTATACTGTAAGTGTGTAACCATGTACTTAACTCGTTTTTCCCCTTGAAATCGTGATCTAGATCTTCTCCAGTACTTTTCCCTTCATTTCCATCCTTGGTAAATCACACCATGTGTTAAAGGGATCCACTTATTTACAATGGATCCCACTTGAGTTCATGTTTGGTGATCTACCAAGAAGGGCAATGAAGAAAAAATGTGTTGGAGGGGATCTCACTTCCGAAATCTAAAACATGTACATAACTATACTAATGTCTTTTATAATAAGATAGACTACCCTGTTTAAGTTCTACAATAACTTAATAGCCCATCACCTTGTTGATCCATGTTTTAAATGCCGACTTCTATCATATTGAGGTTTCTAATAGTTGTCTCCATGACGGTTCAAAAATAGATGTACTAATTTCTTTCTTCTTCTTATTGTTGTTGTCGTGTTTTTTGCTACTTATTTATATATTTTTTTCCCGTCTTCCATTATGCCCAGGTTGGTTGGTTATGTTAGTGTTCTAGATGATAGATTGCACCGAATCCCACCGATAGCCTGTGTTGATTAAAACTTGGTTCTGAATATTGTTTTATGTCAGTCCTCTCCTTATTGGAGTTATTAAAACAAGTTTTGACATCTGCCATTGTTTGAAATTGGGGTCATAGTTGGATAGTTCTATTTGTTGTTGTGACTTTGAAGTAATTAAGTAAATATTAATATTCTTCTTTTTGTCTCCTCTTAATGAGGTTGGGGCCACAGAATTTGTGACTTTTCTAGATGGAACTGTCATTGTCAACTTTATCATCTAAATTCTCGACATGCCAGGTTATTTTTGTATCTATCTGGAGTGGAAAGTATCCAATTTCCAGAAAGAACTGTTGTATTATTGCATTTAATCATTTTTTAGTATGGTACAAAATTCTTCATTTAATCAAATGGAACTATACGGTTGAATTATTCTATTACAGTTTTGCATATCAAACAGCGTATGGAAGGAGCTAGGTCCACATCCACTGAATGCATCTTTACCACAAATGAACCTATTCGTATGCAGCTTAGTAACCTGGACTATCATGGTCTAAAACTGATGATAGATTGGAATCAAACATATAGTAAGGGATAGCACTACTTGAACATAAAAGGATCGATGAGATGTTTTTAACAACAGGATTTTTATGATTCAGGATGAAGGTTCTATGGGGATAAGGGGACGTCCAAAAAAAGGCTATAATAGACTAGAATTATGTTATAAGTGCTTTTGTTGCTGAGCAAAATAGTTCCGGATTATTTTAATTGATTTCAGGCTGGCGTTTGAGCCGAAGTTAGGGTACACCAGCTTCACTCACTGACATTGGGAAAATTTTATTCTGCAGTTTTCACTGTACACCATTGGAATAATTTGTTGTCTTTGTTAATTCTGTATGTGTTATATCCTGAGAGTATTAATTTGCATGGCTGAGATCCTGGTTCTAGTTCAGTTGTTGGTTCTAGTGCAATTCTACCTAGAAAGTATTGGTAAGTAGTAACTGTTTGTGTCATTCTTGATGCTACTTTCTGTGGATGGCAGCTTACAGTTTTGCACCCCCCTTCCCCCATTTTTTTCTTTCTTTCTTTCGACAGCAACGTGCCCGAAGTGTGGTTTTGGGAAGGCTGCTTTTTATCAAATGCAGATTAGGTCAGCTGATGAGCCCATGACAACATTTTACGAGTGCCTGGATTGTGGTAGACAGTGGCGTGAGGATTAAATGTTGCCTTGGACACATCTTTTATGCTTCTATTAAGGGTTCATATGGCAGTCTCGCCTGATCAGGCACCATTGCCTTATGGGTATTTCACATTTTGGTTTTCCTGTACGTCTAGTTCGATTTTGTCCATGCGTTGAACCTTTCAATCTCACTCGCTGTATTTAAGACATCACGACATTTTATTCCATCTGCCATATTTCAGTTGACCAACTATTGGGTCTGGTTTTGGCCTTTTTATTCAGAATCAAGCTTGGTTCGACCCCAAAGGTTTAAAGGAGGCAAAATGTACTATTTTGCTGATTGTGTTGTGTAAACTTCATTACTTGGTTGCTTAATACAGCTTTTATATGTTTATAAAATTTCTGTACCTCAACATAGTTTTGCTATATAATGAGTGGATTCTCTGAGCTATGGCAGATCAATCCTCCGCAAGCCTTTGAGGGCCTTCAAGTGATTCACGGAAGTCCAAGGGATTGAAAAAAAAAAAACCCCAAGGGTTCAGAGTGCGTTGGATCATGGGATCGAGAGGAAGGCATGATTGGGGGCCGGGGTGTTTTTTTTTTTTTTAAAAAAAAAAAAGAAAGGAAAAGTTTATCGTTGACCGACCGTTAATTTTTGGTTGCTCGCCCAATAGCCTTATAGATTGAAAGGTGACGGTAATGTTTTCACGTGACTGATTCAGATATTTTAAATCCAGTTAACCATGTGTACATGTAGACTAGGAGACCATCAATAAAAAAATTCGAGATCATCTAGTCTCTTGACACATTGGAGATCATGAAGAAGAGAAAATAATATAATTTTCAAAGTCAAGATGGAAACTTAGAAAGGGTTGGGGATTGATTTATGGGAGAGGAAGGTGGTGTGGGGTGTCAGTGCAGAAGAAATGGGTTGAAGAAACACTTTGTGTGGTTGAATTTAATGAGGAGTGTTTTACAACTGTCAACGTTGTTTGCTGTTTTAGATGTTTGATCTTTTGATCATAACAGGCGGAAAAAAAAAATTCCATTGCCGGGAATCGAACCCGGGTCTCCTGGGTGAAAGCCAGATATCCTAACCGCTGGACGACAATGGAATTTATGATTTGTGATGCACTGATTTATTATAT
Source organism: Ilex asprella (assembly GCA_023539305.1). Lineage (NCBI taxonomy): Eukaryota > Viridiplantae > Streptophyta > Magnoliopsida > Aquifoliales > Aquifoliaceae > Ilex > Ilex asprella. The sequence goes on from CM042191.1 coordinate 613,502, forward strand.
GATTAATTTTTAATTTGCCAAAAAAATATATCCAAACTTACAAAGATGTTGCACTTATGCACCCGGCTCTTTGGATGCACGAAAGAGCCGAAAAAAAGTGGTGGCAGTAAAACAGTCAAAGCTAAGATGGATGAGTGTCTTGGGTTTGTTGATTTTCTTCGACTTTTACAATTGGATTATGATGTCGGATTGATATATCCATCTATATTTATATTATTTATAA
>CM042191.1:627612-669975 GCA_023539305.1 Ilex asprella
TTCCTCCTCATGAAAACACATCAAACAACAACTCGCCAAATTAACACCACAGTCCCTGATCCTGGAATCAATAGGAAGAGCCCACTTCAACAATTGCCATCCCACCAACTTAGCACTTGGCGCAATGACCATGTCCCAGATAGATTTTGCAACATTATCTCTTTTACTTTGCTGCCTAACCAACTGCTAAGCCGTTTTAACAGTAAACTCACATGCAGTTGTACTTTGTCAAACCAGTCTATCTTCAGAATCAGACAGACACACCCCAGCCGATTCAATCTCCTCCTTCAACTAATCATCCAACAAATGTTCCACAGGCCCCCACTGCCACATAGAACCAACAAGCAATTCATTTACCTTAGGAAAAACCTGAGGCAAGTCACGAATTCTGCAAATTAGAGGCCTCTCTCCAAACCATAAATTACACCAAAAATTCGTATGATTACCCTTTCCCAACAACCTTCTGGAATTCATTATAACATTCTCAAAATATGGCTTCAAAACATCCAAGCATTTAATGACTCCACCCCCAACAACTAATAAGTGTTTTCCTTCTAAAAATTTTGTAGAAAAAACTTTAGCCCATAGTGAGGACCCCTGAAACAGCTGCCAAACCTACCTCATTCGAAAAGCCATTTGCAACTCTTCAAAACTCCTCAAACCTAACCATCCTCTCCCTTTAGGCAAGGCAATCTTTCGCCATGAAACCCAATGTTGCTTCCTGACATCCCTCTTATTAGACCAAATGAATCCAGCCATCATAGCATTCAATTTACGAATAATAGTTTTAGGCAAATTCTGACAGGCCAAAATATGAACATGAACTGAATTCAAAACAAATTGCACCATCTAAATTCTATCCATATTCGACAACATTTTCGTATACCATCCCTCCACCTTGCATCTTAACTTAGCAAGAACCTCCTCAAAATCCCTAATTCTAGCTTTCCCTTTGATGAACAAATGGACATTGTTTAATTGGAATACCAGCAAGAGTAGACAACTCTATCCTTCTATTCACAGGAATTACATTAGAGCAAAACATGAAACTTTTTTGGGCACTAATTTCTTGCGTCAGTTAAATCTGGGCCGTCAAGTATTTTTCTTTGCATATACAGTTTTTGTTGATATTGACATCATTATGGTTCTAAAGGCAAAAAGATAAAAAAAAATAGGGGTAATTATAAATTATGTGTCCAAAGATCGTTCGAATATAAATTTCTATTTTTAAAGATAAAAAATCTTAATTTACATCCTTAAAGATAAAAATTTTATTAATGCATACCTGAAACTAACTGTCGTCAATTTTTCGTTTAAAATTAAATAGATAAATTACACCTAATTTCCCTCATATTTTTTATTTAATCATTTAAACTCTCTCACATTTAGAATATTGCTCCTACATTTCCTGACATTTGTGCATATGTAACACATAGCTCATTGTCATTGATATCTATTAATATAACTATTAAAAAATATGATTTCATTGTAATAAAAAATTATAATTTCATATTATTATTTATTTTGGGGGTCCGTTATATTCTAAAGTTTAAAATCAAACTTACCATTTGAATGCATAGTATAATTCAGGTATTTATATAATGTTTTTTATATCCAATGCAATACATAACTTAAATAGAATTATTTGAATGCCCAATTGGGAGAATATTTTTAGTCATATTTAGATTCTCAATGATGTAGGTACAATATTTCAAATGTGAGGGGTCCAGATGATTAAGTGACAAGTACAAGGGGATTTAGGTATAATTTATTCATTTAGTTTTAGACGACAAACTGAAGATTAGTAACTTGAGGTGCGTATTAATATAATTTTTTATCTTTGAGGGTACAAATTAATTTTTTTTATCTTTGAGGGTATAAATTAAAATTTGAACAATCTTTCGAGGTGTAATTTAAATTAACCCGAAAAAATACCATTTTAACTGATAGAGATTTTCGCATCGAATCATAAATGAAAATATAGCAAAACACACACACATTTCCCTTATAAGTTCTTGTATCTTACCAACCTGGGGAATATTTTTTGAAGATGATTGTCTCAGATGGATCATGTTCACCCAAACTACATTAGCTGTCATGGGCTGAGTACATAGCTCAAGGACAGAGCACATTTCTCTCGGACCCTGTACAACTTTAGTAAGTTTTTAGGGTTTTAAGGAGCCATACTTTTTTAAAAATTATAGGACAAAAAGTACCACTTTTAAAAACATAAGTCAAAAAGTACACAACCCCTAACAAATCTCTAAAATTCTCATATTAAAGATTAAGTTTCCTAAATTTATGGAATAACATTTTTGAATTTTAAATTATATCTTTCTCTTTCATTTAACTTAAGTTATTCAAACATTCATATCTTTTTCATATTTGTATAATTTTTTTTTATAAATCGTAATAATCAAGAAAGAACTTAATCTACTTTTTTAATTCAATCTACTTTTTTCCCCACAATTACCTTTCTATTTTTGGTGGTTGGTACTACATGCACATCAAGTGTTCGATCATTTGCCAAAAAAAAATAAAGAGATCATATATATTGTGACATGCGTCATATTAATGTATGCAGTGTGACATTGACTTGCAGTAGTGTGATATTGGTTTGTAGCAGTGTGACATTTCTAGTACTAGTGTGATATTATCTTGTAGCACTGTGACATTATTGTGCAAGACAACAAATCATCATCTGAATAAGAATAAGAATCATCATCTTGATTATTACGATCATTCTCATTTGAGTCATCATCATTGATATTTATCCTCATATAAACATGATTAACGTTAAGAGACAGAAACGATTTAATTAAAAAAAATATATATGGACGACATTGTAGCAGTGTCAATTTGGTTTGTAACAGTGTGACATTTTTTAGTACCAGTGTGACATTTTCTTGTAACACTGTGATATTATCGTGCAAGGTAGCAAATCATCATTCGAATCAGAATCATCATCTTGATTATTACAATTTATAAAAAAAATTTATAAAAATATAGAAAAGATATGAATGTTTGAATAACTTAAGTTGAATGAAAGAGAAAGATCTAATTTAAAATTCAAAAATACTATTCCATAAATTTAGGAAACTGAATTCCTAATAAAACTACCATATTTGTCTCCCATTAAAAAAGAAAAATGACATTTCTGTAAGGCAAAAAAATACAACTCAGCAAAAGTGTACATTTTGACTAAACATTTACACACAAAGGTATTTATATACATATATTTTATATTGAAGTACTTTTTCACAAATAATTTTTAAAAAGTGTATTTTTTCACAAAATTTCTAAGTTTTTATGACCATTTGCAAGAACGCACTATTTCAGCAATTTTGATAAGAAAATAGCTTGACTTTGTCGTCGTGGTAAGTTTGAGGTTCCCTTTTAACGTAAACATTGCATGAATATGACTCTTAAACAAATCGATTTGACTTGTTTAAGTTCGTTTATATTGTAAAATGATTTGGTACAATTAAATTCTTAAATTTTTAAGTTAAGCTTTAGTAATGTTCTGCTGGACACAATTGACTCGACCTCAATTCATTTTTGATATGATATAAATGATGACGATGAAACAACAAAATAGCACATTTGGAGTGATGGATTAGCATTTGACTTCAAATCATGAGATTGTAAGTTTGAGTCCAATAATTAATTGCTCGACATAAGTTAAGAGACAGATCTTGTATCACTCCATCATAAATTTAAAGTCAACAATCAAACTTAAAAAAGTTGCATTAGACTTAAGTCAAGTCAGACACATAAAAGCTTGAAAAGGCCGGACCGATTAATTCTATTGGGATCGTTGTTATTTTAAGTAGTGCTATAAAAATTGAATTGCACCGGACGGTCGAATCAGTTGGACCTTCAATTGGGATTTAAACCAGTTTGACTCTTGAGTTGAACTGTTTAGACAATCAAAATATCTATTAATTGTTAAATCGACCGATTTTATTTTAAATCCGTGCACTGGAACGAGTTTTTCAAACTGGACGGTTCGAATTTTAAGGAATAAAAAAATTAAAATCAATTTTTTAGGACCATTTTGCCCCTAATCGACTTCGATCGAACCCTCAGTGTGCGGTTCGTCACCTTCTCCGTATGCAATGTAGAGGCAGCCAGACGCAGAGGCCCTCTTCGAGTCTTCCTCAGCAGCAGTCCATCTCCCTTCGTCCAGATGACATGATTGTAACTCTTCTTATTCTTCTTTCTCTCTCTCAATCACAGTCTCTACCCCTTTCTCTCTCTCTCTCTCACACACAACACAACACAACACAACACAACACAACACAACACAACACAACACACAAACTCTTAACTAAACACACACTTAACAATACTATAATATTATTAGTATAATTGCCTCGAAAAGGTCATTGTCTTGAGAAGGCAAACAAGTGGTTGGTTTTTTTCTCTTCATAGAATTATTTATTTATGGTGTTAATTTTATGGTAAATTGAATATTATGGACATGTTTTATATTTTTTAATTAAATTATTATATTTTTTAAATTTTATATTATATAATCGGTTCGATCAATTGACCAAATGGTTAAACCAGTGAACCATTGACCCAATTTTATGGTAAATTTTATATTTAAGAGTTCTCTTTGTTATTTTAAGAGTTCAGGGTGTTCCGTTATACCACCGAAAAGTTGAGGGGTTTCCCTGTAATTCCACTTTTATATTTCGTTTACTTTTTGGGTTTTTTTTTTATCGGTGCTAATTATTTATATGCGGTAAGCCAATTGCCAACCTGCGAGCCTAATCTGCGATAAACTCAGAGGGAGAGAGAGAGAGAGAGAGAGAGAGAGAGAGAGAGAGCGAGACGCATACCCCACAAAGCTTTTTGGGTTTGGGTTTGGGCTTGAAACAAATTCTCACAAGAAATCGAAACGTGAGATACCGTGTGTGTATTTGATCGATTGATCGAGGTAGTGGAGGTGATTTTGCATTGCAATTCGCATTTTGATCAGCTATTTTCTTTCATTGCAATAGAATCATCGAATTCAGAATCAAGATCATCACCATCAAAGAAATTAGGGTTACGGAGAAAGCCGGAAATGGCGAATTTGTACGTGAAGGCGGAGCCGTCCGCTGATCTAAACAGGAACACAGAGTGGTTCACTTACCCTGGGGTTTGGACCACCTATATCTTGATTCTCTTCTTTGCTTGGCTTCTCGTTCTGTCCATCTTCGGCTGCTCTCCTGGCATGGCCTGGACCATCGTTAACCTCTCCCACTTTGCTGTATGCCCTTGTTGTCTGCTCTCTACGTAACGTGATGTATATGTAGTATTGCTCCTCAATTGATTTCTCTCTCTCTCTCTCTCTCTCTCTCTCTCTTGGGTTTTTAGGGTTTGAATGTTGTCGATTCCTTTATGCTTTCAATTGGTGGTTGTGTTGGTTTCATCGATTTTGTTGTAAGTTAGCGGGTTGTTAGGATAATTTCGTTTTGTTGTTCACTGTTATTGTGGGTTTAGTTTGTTTAAACGGGATTGGGGTTTCTTAATAACCTATTTCTGATTCCGACCGTTTCGGTTCTCTGTTGTTAGGGTTTCGAGTTTTTTTTGCCAGGCACTCCACATAATTTGTTTTTCATAAGCATGTAGTACGGATTGAATGAGTATATGGGGAACTTTTCTTTTGGGATTCAGAGTTGAACCTATTCATATGCTGTTTTTTATATTTAAAAATTAAACATATTCATATGTTGTCTGCCCGTTTGATTGCCTACTCTTTTGGCTCTAGAGGAGAAAAAATCTTAGGTCTTATATAACATGTATGTTGGTTTGGAGATTTCTGTCTCACCTAGTAAGCTCTGAGCTAAGAGAGGCATTATCCTCCCAATTGAGTCAACTCAACAAAACCATGCCCGAACTAAAAGAAGCATTATACCACCAGCTCAACTAAACACAACTCAAGTCAACAGACCCTTGTCTGTGAACTTACTGTATTATTTCTTTTCTCAAGGTCTCCTACTATAGCCAGTTTCCTTTTAGACATTCACCTTCACCATTGGGCGCCTAAAAATATTGAAAACTTGGGCGCCTAAAAATGTTGAAAATTAAACACATTATGATTTCTTGCTAATAAACTCAATCATCTGTTCTTTTGCATTTATCGGGATAGCATCTGTGTACTGGCATCTATGAAGGCAATCGATGAATTCCATGATATGCATCCATTTTTAAACTTTGCATAAGGAGGCCACTCAAGTAAGCTTTCCTCTTCAGTGAGCTTTTATTTTTGGGAGACATCATTAACCGCGAAGTTAAGATACCATGGTCATAGAGTGCCTGACATCATTAACCATTCAAGGATTTACCATCAAAAGGGAAGTCATGAAACATTAAGAAACTTATGTCATTTTAGACACAGAAGAAAGAGAAGTGTGTGTGGTACTTTTGGCTCCTTTAGCAGTTATCTGGTGTCTTGTTTGGTTTTATGTTAGATGGGGAAATATTAAGTTTGTGTGGAGTTGTTTCGGCAAACAATGAGTAATGTTCCTGCACTCTAGCATGAGATTGCTTGTGCTGCTGTAGCATGTGAGTGTTTACGAACGGCAATAGCAAGGCAGTTGTATAATATTGTTTGTTCTTTTGTGTTTTATTATTTGGTAGTAAGGATTTGTCAGATTATGGGGTAGGACTGTTATTGGGGTCTTAATGGGTTTTGGACATGTCACATACCTTTTGAATTTACTCAAAGCTCAATTTAGGAACTACAACTTGAAGCAATGCTTTGCGATTACACGTAGGTTTATCTCTCTTTCTTATCCCATTTTAACACACTTCTGCCATTCATAACCATTCCCAAATTATTTAGCAGCCATCTTTAGCTATATATTTTTGCAAATCTTATGCTACTTCATCTGCTACAACTTGTTTTGGGGAATCCTTGATTGAAACTGAAATCATACTCTTTGTAACTATATCATAACATTGCTTGCTTAATATGCATGACACATTTACAGAGCGTGATGACTAAGGTTATACTTCTCCATGTAGGTAACTTATCACTTCTTTCATTGGAAGAAAGGAACTCCATTTGCTGATGACCAGGGAATCTACAATGGGCTGACTTGGTGGGAGCAAGTTGACAGTGGGAAGCAACTCACTCGCAATAGGAAGTTTCTAACAGTTGTACCTGTGGTGCTGTAAGTATATTTTGTCCTTTTGACTGCTATATATAACTTTTGCCTTTTGGCTTGTGTGTATGTGATTTGCTACTTTACAGTGTATGACTGTGACATAAATCCCATTGAAGTTATAATAAAGTTAGTGGGAGCCTATTGACAGCAGGTATAATATTGGATGGCTGCGTCATTGATTAGCTTTGATTATGCTGTTTATATGATTAATATAAGGATATGCTAGAAGTAACTCTCTCTCTCTCTCCCCCCCTGCCTCCTCCTCCCTTCCCCAAGCAACTCTCACACAAAAAAAGCCTCCCAAATCTACTACTTCATATAGTAGGATCATCAACGGCCACTATGTTTGGATTGGGACTTTGCTCCCTCGTGATATATTGGTCATGTCCTCAACTTTGAAGGGATGTGCATTCCAAAAAAAGTAACACACTGGTCCAAGTGTTTCCACTAATAGATGATTTTTCAATGTCGTGTCTGTGAGAATATAATTTCCTGTAAAACTTGGTATTGAGCTCATTGTTTTGAGTCTTGGTATCAGTCAGAGTAATGCAGACAACACATAATGACTTTCGAATATTACAAAAAATACTTGTTGACGTGAGTATTTTTTTTTTATTTCCTCTGAAAGAGTAATTTGTTTCCTTTCCTATTATTGCACTTAAAGGTTTAAATAATTTGTTGATTTTCATGAAAACTAAAGACATTATTTGTTATAGATGTTGGTGTGGCTTTTAAGTACATGCTAGCAGGTAGGAGTTTTGTTATTGACCAATTCACTGCTTGTTTGGGCTATGGTCGTGATTGAAGGAACAAACTGGTGCATGGAGAATTGTACTTGGGGCCTCATGGTGTAGACTTGGCTTAGATCTTGTTACTTTGATAAATTCCATCACTTTCTACTCACAAAACTTGGAAGTGTTTATATATTGTAAATGAGCACTTTGCTATGATTAAGGGACACGGCTGTACGTAGTCCAGCAGCTCCAACTCATTGTCTAGACTTGGTTTAGATCTTGTCACTTTGATATCTAACAGCTTAATCCACTCAATAAAGTTGGGATTTTTATATATTGTAAATGAGTACATTGCCAGGATTAGGGGGCACATCTGTACAGTGTCCAACTGCTCCAGCCATGTGTCTATACGTACTTGTAATTGTATGGTTGTATTGGTATGTTACAAAGGAACAGCAGAACAGAGATGACAGATAGGAGCAGCAGAAACAGAGCAGATTTAGATATCACGTCCGAGGAACAACTAAGAAAAGTGAGATAGAGAGATAGGAACCTTTTGCTCTCTTGTACTCAACTCCCCAAAACAAACAAAAGAATATAATAATAAACTTTATTCTCCTGCCATGGTATGGAATAGGATTTAACATTTACGATTCTCAATTGGGATGAAATATGAAATATTCTTGTTGGTATGAGTGATTCTTAAAGTAGTTTTGATGATGATAAGTTGGTTATATCTATGCTCAAATACTGCCACCAAGCTATTATGTCATGATTTCCATTTTGCCAGCTCCTTCTATGATAATTTCAAAGATTCTAACACAGTATCGGGGAAAAAACAGATGACTTGGTGCGGATTTATTGGGTTATTAGGAACCTGGAATGTTCTGCCAGCGAAATTTTATACATGAAATGGATTATGGGAATTTATTCTCAGTAGTAAGGGTTTTGTTTTCTATCTTTATGAAATGCGGGGTAGTTTTTGGCTTAAGTTTTGTTCATTATCATATTTGGTTTCCTCCTTAGGATCAGTTTTAACTGCAAAATTAATACAAATACTCATTTTTTGTAGATGCGATATTGCAGCTCTGATTTTTTTTTTTTGGTGAGTTATTACTTATTAATTGAATTTTTGGTTTGTTATACTGACAGGTACTTGATTGCTTCACACACAACTGACTATGAACATCCGATGCTCTTCTTCAATACTCTTGCAGTGCTTGTGCTGGTTGTTGCGAAATTTCCCAATATGCACAAGGTCCGGATATTTGGAATTAATGGAGATCAGTGAGTTGGGTCTTCCATTAGGATTCAGTTGGCTTTGCCAGGTTAAAAGCCACCAAAATTTTCAAGTTCTGTGAGAAGTTTATGTTTCTGTATAGATGTGAGAGCCTGAAAAGGTATAGGGGTATGTGTTGTTTTTGTGCTTTGATATTTTTACAAGCCTTCTCCTCCAAGATATTGAAGCAATATTGTCCCTGTACAGTAGGATTTTCAATGTATTGGAAGAAAATGCTCCTGTTATGAGCTTATTACAGCATCTCTGTAATTTTCATGTGCTTTGAGAATGAATATTTGATAGACAATGACCCTACTCCATGAGCATACTCACATTGTTGTTATTGTGATGTCGGAGTGGAGCTGAGTTTCAATCTTAGAATACGAGGACCGGATAATTTGTGCTGAGAATTGTATAGGGGTTGCACAATGTAAGATGTGGGTCTCCCTTTCTCACCAAGGTATGTATAATAAGACCTATATGATATTATGGGTATCAATTCAGGTTCAATTTCAAAGCTCATATTTATTCATTGTTATACACTTCATCAGGCCCTGTGGAATTTGAGTCAGCACAATTCACTGTTTAAACTCCAAGTTCTTGTTTGGGATCCATGGGAACTCAGATGATTTGAGTTTTCGGAGGATATCGTGTTCGCCGTTGCTGTTCTAAGTCATCATTTGTCAAACGGGTGCACCAAGCGATACACAGGCTAGGTAGTCTTTAGACCACTAGGGCCAATGACTTGTGTTGCTCTGCCTTATCCAGCCCCATAAGATGGAGTGTGGATGTTAAAAACACCCAACTTGCTGAGAAGACTGAACTAAGGAATCCCAAGTAGATTGGTGAAGATGTCACCTAATTTATTGGAAGAGGAAACATATAGTGTTTTGATTAAATCAACTTGTATTTTGTCTTAGATCAAATGACAATCAAGTTCAATATGCTTGGTTCTTTCATAGAACACTGTATTAGCTGCAATATGGAGAGCAGCCTGATTGTCACAAAAGAGTAGTGTTGGCTGGGAATGAGCAATCTAAAGATGAGGGCATGAAAGATGAAACATTGGATGGGATATAGTGAGCCGGAGAATCTTCAAAAAAAGATGTGGGCTGAACTATCGAGTCCTTGGAAGAAAAAGGAGAAAAAGACTAAGAAGAAATAATGTTGAATGAAAATAGATGCTCATGAAAATGACATCTCTGGATAAGAAAACAGAATGTGTTTGTAAGTCATACAATTTGTAAGCTTTTACAGGTGCAGGATATCCAATGAATACACATTCCCTGAGACCAAATTTTTTTTTTTCTTTTTTACAAGAAAGAGTAGAAGCATAACATAAACAACCAAATATTCTTAAATTTGAGTAATGTGGTTTACAATTGAACAAAAGCTCATAAGGAGATTTGCCAGTAAGAAGAGGTGAGACAATATGATTGACCTAGTAGGTTGTTGTCAACACACTTTCACCCCAGCAAGAAAAAGAAAGATTAGCGTGAAATCCAAGAGTTCTAACCACTTCACGAGATGTTGATGTTTTCTCTCAACCACTCTATCAACACAACTGTGTTGATGAATAACACCTTGAGAAGAAAAGAATGAATTCATAACAAATTCTTGACCATTATTAGTTCTTATGGTTTTAATAACTGTCAAATTGAGTTTTTTGCTAGAGCAAAGAATGGCTCAGTTAAAGATTTTATTTTTGATTTGAATTTCATCTAATAAATTCAAGTGCATATGGAAAAATCATCTACAGTAGTTAAGAAGTATGAAGAACCATTCAATGATAAAGTGAAAAACGGACCTCAGATATCACAATGTATCAATACAAAAGGAGCACTTGAAAAAGTTAGACTAATAGGAAATGTGAATATGTTTTGTTTAGCATAGTGACAAATATTACAATAATCAGTAGAAGAAAAAGGAATTTCAGATGCATGTTTATGCAACAACTCTAATCTTTTGGAAGATAAATGTCCAAGTCTATAGTGCCATAAATTGCTAAGTACTTTTGGTGAGTTATGAACAGAGGAAAGAACTAAAGAGAGTTGTGTAACTGGTTCTTATAGGAAGCAGTACAAACCATTTATTTCTTCACTCATCCCAATTGTCTTCGATGATGACAGGTCCTGAACAAAACAGTGGTCAGGTAAGAAGAGAAAACAAGAAGAAATTTGATGAAGTTTACTGGTAGATAGAAGACTGAAGTTAAAGGATGGGACACATAAAACATTATTCAAAGTAGTTGTGTTTGATAGTTTAACAGTTCCAATATGGCTAATTGAAATATACTTCCATTTGGCAATTTTACTGAAGTATTGATGAAGGATGTGATGGAATTCTAGTAATTAACTGAACACAATATGTGATCAGTTGCACCAGTGTCGATTACCCAATGGATCTTGTCTGTAAAGATAGATGACTGAATTGAAGATAAAGCATAAGAGGATGCAGGTTGATTACCTGATTGATTTATAAAGACTCATTGACATATCTACCTATTTGATTCACTATTGGTTGTTTTCCTGCTTTGGATTGAACCTTAGGAGATTTAGAAGTTGCTGAATTTGATCTTGTGTGATTGAACATTGTGGAGTTGCAGTGGCCTAGTCACATGACGAGAGATTTTCTCTATTAGTCTGTCCAGTTGCTTGATTTGCAGAATTAGCATTATTTCAGTCTTTTGTGAACCTAAAACTAGGAGGATATCCGTGTAACTTGTGACAAATATTTGTCAATAGTATGACATGTTATTCCACAATGAGTATAGGTTGGCCTGGCTTTGTTGGAGATTGCTGAGAAGAGCAGTAGGATCAACAGTAGGAGAAACATAAGCAATGATCTCTCGTTGCCTTTCTTCTTGAAGAATAAAGGAGAACACTATATTGATTGGAGGAAGAGGATATTGGAGAAGAATGTGACTTCGGATTTGGTTGTATGAATCATTTAATCCCATCAGGAACTAAATGACGCAGTCTTGTTGTTGAAACTCAATCAGTTTCTTCAAAGCTCCATATGAACAACCTGGTAGAGGATGATAGTTCATATATTCACCCCAAAGGCCATTGAGGCGAGTTTAATATGAACTAACTGAGAGTTGATCTTGTGTTAAAGATGAAATTGATTTCTGAATCTGAAAAATTCGTGGTCCATTTGTCTGAGAAAATCTTTCTTCCAGTTCGTTCCAAATTTCTTTGGCTAAGCTCACATATAAGACAATTTTTGCAATTTCATTTGACAAAGTATTCAGAATGCAGGAGATCACCATGTTATTGAAACGGATCCAAGGATTATAAAGTGGATGTAACTGATTAGCAGGCTTAGAGACTGTCCCACCAATAAAACCTACTTTGCTCTTGGCACTTCATGCCATGAACATTGATCTATTCCATGAATTGTAGTTCTCACCTGTTAATGGCTGAGATACTAACATAGCTCCTAGACTATCTCCAAGATGAATGAGGAAGGATTGAGAAGAATCTTTAGTCGGACTTGAAGTGGAAGAAACTGTTGAATCAGTCGCCATAGTTGTAGAAAACTTGGAGAAGAAGCTTCAACATTGCTCTGATACCATATTAAAACTGAAGAGGAAATGAGAATAACCGGGAGATAGAGAGCGAATGGTATTCACGTTTTTATTCCACACACTCTAAACTGTTTACATCACAGAGTATTTATATACAAATTATCTTACCTCAGCTATCAATTCTAATTAACAGGAACAACTTGACTGTTAAGCATAACAAACTTCTAACAATGTGAATTGCCTCGTCTAGCTCAGCTTATCCAGTAGCTCATACACCTTAGTTCAACAACTTGGGTATCAATTGTAACATTTCATATTAACCTTGTACAATATTATTCCTGTTATAATGAAAGTTCAAAACTCATACTCATTTATTACTTCACGCAAATTTTATCAGGCGATGTAAGATGTAGTTACTACTGTGCTGTTGTAGAAACCCTGCATGTAGGCCCATGTTATGTTTCTTTCTTACTTACATATACCTAGGCCTAAAAATGGGAAGAAAGGGACCTCCATGATAGGGAGGTGAGCCTTCCACCTTCGACCAAATTACATGGAGTGATGAACAGAGGAAGGTACAACCTATGAAATGAAGAGTCTACACTCTACACTACTATTTGGGTGGACCGACTCAGTGGAGCAGATTATTTCTCGGCACGCTTGCCCAGAGAGTGGTTAGAGGGTCCCTCCGAGAGTGCTTCGTTGGTCAGACTTTTCTTTGTGTTTGAATATTGAGAGGTGTATAACATGAAAGTTATGATTAGTCATGGCAAATGGGGGCAGTTTAAGGGTCCCCTAAACGGAGTGGGACATGGAAAATGATGAATTTAGCTTTTGGTGGAGGCAGGTAAACTGGGTTTTCAAAGTATTTTGTTAGTGACTTAGCATTATTAAATCTTATTTAGACTCCATATTAAGGAAAATAATGGCCCTTAACTCGCGCAGGATGGTTGTGGTCAAACAAAAGGTGGGCACAAATTCTTGAAGTTTTAAACTCCCACTAGACACATATAATCCGAGTCTAATCAATCTGTGTGCGGTCTGAAGATTTATATTGCAGTAATGAGTCCCAACAACAAGATTTATGTTTCAACTATGAGTTCAAAGAACCAGTGGTTTGATATGCTTTTGCGGTTGGCAAGAGAAAAAAGAAATTGTATTGAGAGCATGAGACCTGCATAGTTGCTATTGCTTCTTTACTTTTATAGAATTGTAGCTTTTATTGACAAAGGTCATATCTGACATTTCTGTACCGTTTACTGAGAGCTGAAAGAATTAAAAGTTAGGCCTCACTAACATCGATCAATAGCAGCAAAAATAATAGATGAGAGCTACCAATTAACACATTTACTGCTCTTACCTGCACATGTACAAGTAACAAGTCGCTAGGAAAAGCTAAGATTTTATAATTGAGGAAGAGTTATGAGAGATTCATATACTAATTCGAATTTACTACCGTATCGATATGGGGCAAATTGTAACAGATATATTTTTATGATGTTAGGTAGTCACAAAAATTTTAAAAAGACGTTCATGATGCAGCGAGACCCTCTGAGGTACTTGAATCAATCTTCAAGTTGTTCACAGTTATCAAAAAGTGAGAGTAGGAAAAAACCATATCTAATTCTCATGTTAGTTCTAAACAACTCCAAACAAGAAAAAAAAAAAAAAACAACTGCTTACCATTATCCCAACCTAACATCACATCCAATATCCAGTTGAATTCCCTTGTCCCTTATTCTGACCACCTTGATCACCTGTGCTTGAAAGTTGTTTCAATGCTCCGAAAGGAAACATCAGTCTTGCACCATCTTCTTGAACCCCATGAAAACCTTCATATCTTGTACCTCCAAGCTCATCAATGGAAGAACCCAAGTTTGGCTTGAATTCTTGGAAACGAAACCCTGATGTGTGTAGCATATTCGTATCAGGCATTGGTGGTGGGATAAATAAATTCATACCCCTAGGTGCAATTCCAGTCCTTAGAAACTCTAGGGATGAAATAGGTGTTGCAGTGCTAGAGGATGTTGAAGAAGAAGAGTTGGGCTGATTAAAGTTGTGGCCTTCAATCTTGGGCAACTCAAGGAATTGAGATACACCATGGTGGTTTTGTGCAGCTTGGAAAGCTAGGTTAAGATCTTGGCCTCCATGGGTCTTTGGGTTTTGACAAGAAAACTGTAAGAAATTTTGCGGGTTTAGATCAGGAAATTTTTGGGATGAAACTGACGACGTTGTTGATGATGAAGATGATGAAGCAAATCTTTTGTTCTTCCTTGAACCTCCTCCAACAGGAATATTTCTGAGAGAACCGCCCTCAGTCCAGTACCTTCGGCAAGTCTTGCAGAAGTATCTTGGTTGATTGAGACTGTAGTTGTTGTAGTAACAGAACTTGGTGTTGGTTGAATCACACCTTGGACAATTCAAAGCTTGCTCCTTTGGCGGCTTCATCTTTCTCTCTAGCACAGGCCTTGAGCATGCATCAGGAGCTATCTCTTCCATTGGTTTCACCATTCCAATCTCCTGAAACCACCTCAGAGAGAGATAGAGAGAGAGAGAGAGGGAGAGAGAGGGGGGGGGCGAAGAACACAAGGATTATCACTGAGAGATCTAGAAAAGCTCAACAGTCAAACAGAAAAAAGATAGCTTTCACTTTTAGAATCATTAGAAAGAAAAAAGAAACAAGCAACAACGAAGAATGCCTTTTTCCTCCCTTTATCTGTCAACAGACTCAGCACAGAGAAGCAAAAAGAGGAAGAAAGAAAAAGTGCAGTGCTTTCATGTCTAAAGAACAAATTCGAACTTCAATATGGGAAAAAGAAAAAAAAATCAACAAAAGTACGAATATGAGTGTGACCTACATCATCTCTTAGCAACGTAACATATGAAATTGAAATCCACAACAATTCCTAAGAAATTAAACAGGTGAAAATTGTTCAAAACTAGTCGCAGCAGTCCAACGCAGAAGAACAAGAACTCAGAAATGCACAGAGAAAAAAAAATGGAGATAATAATCAAACCACCTGTGCCAATTTAACAGGATTCATGAATTCAAAAAGGCAAAAAAAAAAAGGTGACATAAAGCTAGAAATGTCTTCAAGACACAGAATTCACCTCCTTTGTCTGCAACTGCCCTCAATGCAAGAAAGAATGTTTGTGTTGTGTTGGCTTACTTTAGGGATGATGGAATAAAGAGAGAAAGAGATAGGTTCGCTTTGACTAGTAACATTTTGTATGATTATATATATATTAAGATGGTGAGTGATGGATGAGAAAGAGGGAGAGAGGTTTGTTTTGACTACAATGGTATTTTTTTTTGTCTGTAGTGCTACTAAGAGGGTGTATCTAAACTAATTTAAACCTTGTGGGTGGGATTCTGAATGTATAGCTTTTAGTGCGTTTACCTTTATTGACTCTTCAGCTGGTTAGTCTTTATCTTTCTTGCTCTCTTTCCACCTCCTTTTGTTTTTTCTGATGTGAACTGCAAATTGGTGAGGGAGTTGTTGAGACAGAAAAAACCTGCATAATTTGGTTAATTTGATGATCTAAGAGTTTTGGATATCTTGGTTGCCAAAAAAAAAACACACACACACACAATAAATAAACTCCTCCACACAATAAATAATATCCCATGTTATATTCTTTTTATAAGTGGCATTAGCCACAAACACCTATTTATTATGGCATGTTGCTTTGAGGCTATTAAGTCGTATTTATCTTTTTAACATTTCCCTTTTTTTAATGCTTTCTTCAATTAATGCTTGTAAAGAAATGTTTTGTTAAGACTTTTAATGCTTGAGACCAACAACACATTCCACTACCATCAAGTTGTTCTTACTTATATATGAAAAGCATTTACGACCAAATAGTACTTCAGAGCAAGTGCTGTTGCCAATATCTCACCGTAGTGAGTGTTGGGATTAATCTCTCAAATTCAAGGAAATCTAGTTGTCTAGGTTTTAAATTGTATTCACATTGAACAAACTAATTGTATTTTAGTCACCGAAAATGTGAAAAGAATAGTTACTTGGTCTTTCGGCTCGTAGACTAGGTTGACAAAAATTTTGAGTTAACTTTCTTGAACGTGTAAATCAAGAAATTTTTAGATGTTCTTAAGTTATGTTGTCATCTTTATTTCTAACATGCAATCGAATTCATGTGTGCGTATGTGTATAATGATCAAAATTTTGTAATTAACATCTACTTTCTATAATTAAAATTCCTCAACCCATGAGATGCATAAATAAAGCATGGGCAGCCAAGAAAAGTGCTTTTCTTTTCAAAAAACATGGGCAAAGATTTGTCGAATGACCACATCGACTTTTCTTAGGGGGTTCAGTATAGAACAGAAAATTGTGTGCGTGTGTGTGAGAGAGAGAGAGAGTGGCGACTATAGTCGACAAAAGAAACTGTGGTAGGACCCAAGTAATGCGCGGTTAGATGGAAGATATGTGCTGATGATGGCTACACTTTGGGGCTCGTTTGAATAAATTTTGGGGCCAAGTGTGAATTGATTTCTTTAAATTTTTTTAAATTTAAACCACTCTTTATAGAGGTGAGATTTAACATTTAATTTAGTTAATACTAATATTTAGTATGTAATACATACAAATGCAGGATTCATATATAAATTATAATTATTAATAACTATTTATCATGTAAATGACTATTTAATCATTGATCAATTCATTCATACACATGTTAAGCGGTACAATTATTTTTTGTCTCCTTAACTCCATACCCATCTTCCCAAATCTATGCCTCCCTTAGGTTTGACGAAATACGTGATTATTGGTTTAATCTTTGGGCCAACTACGGTGCGGGTTTGAGAATCCGGGCTGAACTTTCAATCCAAACATGAAATTTAGAGGTCTTTTAGACTATTTTTCCTAAACTCATCTTGTCAAGTCCTCTCATATCCTCTCACCAAATATGCCCTTTTGGGGGGATTGAATTCTTTGGAACAACCAACCTCACAAAATCTCACTGCTAGTCATTTCTGGAGGACCGACCAATATTAAAAATTATACACATTATAAAATCTCTCTCTCTCTCTCTCTCTCTCTCTCTCCAGGTACTTTCAGAACATCCATCTTTGATCTTTCTATGAAAGAGCAGTTAGGCTGTTTTGACTTGGTAATTGGTATTGGCCTTTGTATTTTGAGTTTACATGTGATTCTACTCCTTGAATTAGATTGTTTTCTTTTCCCATCTTGCCTCAAGTGAAAAATACCATGATTATTTGTACCAAATCAATGGCTAGAAAATGCCAAGGTGCCCTTGCAGCTATATGACTGATTCAAGTGAGTTAAGCCTGTCTGAAATATTGTTTAGATTTGACATTTGGATAGTGAGTTGTCTCGTGATTTACCAACCAAATTTGATTACTTTTTCTCCTTCTACATATATATCTTGCCTTGCCTTGCCTTGCCTTGCCTTGGGCATACACACACACACACACAATAGTTCCTTAGCAAAGCGCGTTTTATTAGAATTATTTGTGATGGAATACATGAATTTTGTTTTACTATATATTTTATTAAGGCTATAATTTCTATTACCTTACAAACTAAAAATTAGGGCTGAATCCTCTTTAAGAGATTTATAATAAGTTTAGTCCGTTAAAAAAAATTATTTGCGAATAACTTCATTTTTAATCTTACTAATAAATAATTAAGTCTATTATTTTTTTAAAACTCTAAAATATCCTTTCTTGAAAACAACTTTAAATTAATCTCCTAACATGTGGATTATTATCCCTTAATTCACTATCAATAAAAATATGACATTACATAAATTTGAAATTCAAATTCAAAGAACAACGGATACTCTCTCTATTAATTTTTTTATCATGTTACTGTGTTTGTTGAACATTTAACTGTTTATGTTGTTATTTTTGTTGAGTATGTTGTTACTGTTATTTTTTCAAATATTAATACTTAATATTATTTTAAAAAAAAATATATTATTTTTTTGTGTTTAAATGTTACTATTTTTTTTAATATTACTATATGTATGTATGTATCGATATATATGAGAGAGGAAATTTTAATGTTAGTTAAATTTTTAAAATTTAAGAGTTGTTAGTTTTCAAATTTATTTTAATTAAATATAATTATTCGGGGTATTTTAGACAATGAAGAAAAAAATAAACTTAATATTTAACAACTTTTTTTAATGAATTTATCATTGAATAAGTTTACAAAGGCGACCGACAAATTTTACAAATTTCTCTACTATAAACTATTGTAGCCGAAGAAGGAATTTGCTTTACAAATTCTGGATCCTCTAGTTTGGGCTTTTCTACAGTTTGAATTGGGGGTTGATGGGTTGCTCTGGATCGGATTTTAGAATCGGATGCTCCACCTAAAAGCTCCATGGATCGACACAAAATGGTGGCTGAAATCTGGGCGTTAGAATTGTGAAGGGGCCGGCCATTCAGAGTAACGTCTTTCCAGCCCAAGCTTATAGACAACTCGGAATGGATTTGACTAAAACATTCAAGTTCGATCATTTATGAAACATGATGATGCATAAAATTGATTTTCGTACAAGATTAACAGTCAAGAAAGTGAATAGATACAATCAGCGTGCAATAAACAAACAATCAATGGCGAAAATAGCAAGTAAAGGATCAACACAGAAGTTTATAGTCGTTTGGTCGTGGCCTACGTCCACTTTAATGGTAACTGTGGCCGATGTTCTTTATTGATAATTTATGATGCTCTCTATTGAGTTTACTCCGGGGAGCTACAATGCTTTTAGGGAGAGGGAGAGAGCTAGAGAGCAATCCGTGTAGGAGAGGAGTGTAGGTTTCTTGGGAGGTCTGCCCTAGATGATGAGAGGACTTACATTTATAGAGTTAGGGTTTTGAGGTGAGGCAGTGACGTGAGGAAGGGGTTTCCTACTCGTCTTGGTAATTACAAATTTGGTAGGGTTTCTCCGTGCGCCACATTTCTCTCCTTACGCTCCTATCCCTTCGGAGGAGAGCTTCCAGTTAGATTGAACTTGAACTTGGACTTAGTAGGTCCTTGCATGACTGGGCTCTTCAATTGAAGTTAGGTCTTTCCACATAAATTGAACTATTTGAGCTTGACCCATCAAAACAAATCAAGTCTGATCTGAATTTTAAAACTATGATTAAACGAGCTGCACTGAAATAATGACTTTTTTGTCATCTAGGTTCATGAAGATAAACATTTATGATTTATTTTACATATTGTATGCAGAGCTGTTAATCAAATTAAGTTTATTCGAGTTTGGCTTGGAGTCGACTCATTCAATCTCGGTTCGTTTTCTAAACAAGCCCGAACTTGAATAAATTTTTACGTTCGTTTAGAAAACAAACCCTACAAGTTCGGTTCAAATTCGACAAACTTAACTCGTTTATGTACAAATACTTGTGTTCGACTTGTTTTGGACTGGTTCAGATTCGGCTCGTTTCCTAAACGAACTAAACTTAAACAATTTTTTAGACTCGATTAAGAAACAAGTTTTTTAAACTTGGCTCGAACTTGAACTCAAATTCGAACTTGATTCGGGCTTGTTCAACTAACAACCCTAACTATATGTGTAGTTAGTGTATTACATTTTCACTAAAAATAAATCGGAGAGTAAATCAGAGCACACATAATATTTAATAACTAATGCTCATCCTCGATAAACCCTAGATTTTTGAACACAACTCTACCCACAAATTTATGCTCAAACACAAATTCAGGTTCGATTCATTTAAATAGAGATGAGTTCAGTCGAGCCAAGTTAAAATGAATTTGATTTTAAAGAAAAAATAATGAACTAAGTTCGAACAAAATGTTTGAAACTGGCCCACTACAATCTCAAATTGACCTCGAACGTTAGTTGCAAATGAACAAAGTCGAGCTTGACCAATTTTAATAGTTAAGATTCATTTCAGTTGAATCTGTACTTTTCTTGTTGTGTTATACAAACAATGTTTCATGGTTTGACTTGCAAAACAATTATGGATGTTTTCTTTGTTGCTTACACGAAAGTCCAAACTACAGAACTGAAATTCAACATCATCAGATTTTCAGTTCCCGTTTGTAATTTTCCATACGATATATGGTTGTGACTCAGCAGTCGTGGACACTCGAGGCGCCCACACTCAAATTGGGGCCAGACATTTTTTTCTTCAACGAGAGAGATGGAGAAAGGTAGCTAGATTGAGTCAGAACAGTCGGTAAGCAAATCCTAGTTTTCGAAAATTAAGCTCTAATGGTCACTGAAAATAAGTATAACTTGTTAGGGCTAAAAATGGTTCGTATAGTGTCAAGCTTATGCTGTGTTTAAACTATGTTTATTTAACTATTTCAATGGGTGCACTTTTTACCACCCGAATCCAATAAGTATAAACTAAAGCTCGATTAACTTTTTGTCAATTTTGTGGTGGTTAGGTGAGTCATATCTAAAATTATCAATTCTAACACGGCAGTAGCTTGCTTGTAGCAAGGGGGAAAATACAAGAATGCCCGCCCCACAATGACGTTGTTTTGATCCGGTTATAAATTAATGAGTGTAAAAGAGTAGATCATACTAGTATAAAAAGGGAGGCAAGGTCGTGAAATTCTTGTGCTCCCCAAAGAGAGTATCAGCCCCATTTGCTTGGTCTCATTCTCTCACTCTCTCTCTGCCATTGCTGATAGTCTGATACCTTAGGGATGGGAAGGGCTCCTTGTTGTTCCAAGGTTGGGTTGCATAGAGGTCCATGGACTAGTAGAGAAGACTCATTGCTTACCAAGTACATTCAGGCTCATGGTGAAGGCCATTGGAGATCTTTACCTAAAAAAGCTGGTATTTCTCTCTCTCTATCTCTCTCTCTCACACCCACACACCCACACCCACACCCACATACATACACAGCCTTTTCTTTTTGCACTATTCAATGATTTTTGGTTTCACAAGTGACAATGGCTCAAGCAATCAAGAAAGGCTGACGATGATCATATATGTTGTTGTTCATGATTTTTGTGCAATGAAGGGCTACTAAGATGTGGGAAGAGTTGCAGGCTAAGATGGATGAACTACCTAAGACCAGATATCAAGAGAGGGAACATAACCCCAGATGAAGATGATCTCATCATCAGATTGCATCGCCTCCTTGGCAACCGATGGTCTCTTATCGCAGGAAGACTTCCAGGTCGAACAGACAACGAGATAAAAAATTATTGGAACACCCATCTCAGTAGAAAGCTCATTAGCCAAGGAACTGATCCAAATACCAACAAAAAATTGTTGGAGCTACAGAAAAAGAGAGAGAGGGACATCAAAACCAGTAACAGTACTAGCAAGAAAATCCAGAACAACAAGCTCAAAACCAATGCAGAGCCTCAAAAGACCACAATTCATCACCCCAAGCCTGTCAGGGTTACATCTTTGAGTTGTTTCTCTATGTCAAGAAGCAGCAGCTTTGATTGGAATACAGGTAGCAGGTGTTCGAGCTTTGGAGGAGATGGAGAACTTTGTGTAGAGGGTGATGATGTTCCATGGTGTAGTGATAATGTTATTGGGGTTAATGTACTCATTAGTCATTATCCAGATGATGATCTGCTTAAAAGTACAACCTTTGAAAGCCAATCTCAATTGCCTACATCTTACAGCGGTACTCTAGAGAAGCTTTATGAGGAGTATCTTCAACTGCTCAAGGCAGAAGAAAATGACAAGTTCAATTAGATTACTGAATCTTTGTCAATCTGTCTATAAAGATTATCAGTTAAATGCTATATTCAATTCCACTATATGTATTTTAGATGGTGAGAACTATGGAAATCACTAATTTTATTATATCTCTATCATGAAATTTTCTTCGACATGATCAAATTGTTTTTATGGCATAGTAAAGATGAAAGGTGTCTGTTGGATATTTGAAGGAAACTAATGGTATCAGAACTGGGAATGAAAAATAGGAATTCTGCATGACTAATATTTAAGATTTGGATCATGTTTATGACGACGCCGGTCTTGTAAATCTGGGCAGATCAGAAACATAAGCCGTATTAAAACTCGTGCTACATATCTTGGATATACAATTACAAAAAAAAAAATGCATAAACCTAACATTTTCCTTTGACAGATGGACTCGATGAGAGTTAGAAAGCGGGCTTGTACAAATTTTTGGCTTGCATGACCTCATCGAATTCAAATGCTATTTTAGTGGTCATCGAAATTATTCGAGTAAGGTAGTTTCCAACACAAAGGCTTGAACTCAAGTTGTAGAGTACCACATTTAGCAACCTAATCATCAGAGAAAGTTCAGCTCCCATGATAGTCAATATGCAGACAAGA
The DNA here is from genome assembly GCA_023539305.1 of Ilex asprella. NCBI lineage: Eukaryota > Viridiplantae > Streptophyta > Magnoliopsida > Aquifoliales > Aquifoliaceae > Ilex > Ilex asprella. The sequence continues at coordinate 650,617 of CM042191.1, forward strand.
CGTATGAATCATATCACAGAAAAGTTTCTATCGTAACAAACTTTTTAGAACCAATTCGAGCCAAACAGTGACTTCAGATTTTTGTTGGCTTTTTTTTTAACGACTTTTTATGCCCAATATTTTAGAATATCACGTGGCCAAGCCAGCATTCTGTTTAAAATACAATTAATATGCAATTCTTTAGGACTAGGCAATAAGAAATTTATCACCTCATAAATACCCAAGTTTCAATGTAAATAACTTGTTTTTAACCTGACTAAGGAGAAAATTAGTCGAAATGCACGTAAATTGACTCAAATACCTTGACCATTAAACAAAAAAAAAAAAATCAAATAATTTGCTGCTTTTTGATGGTTTTAAAGGGTAAATAAATATACCCATGTTTGAAATTTGTTGGGATTTGTATGTGTGTCTATGCATTAGATTCTTCTTCGCTAAAGGGATTTCAGAAAATTCGGTATGTGGATTAAAACAAACAGGTGGAGGATGTTATTTGAAAAGCTTGGAATTTTAAGATAGAGACTTACAGTTCGTATGTTCTATGAATTTCAGTTGGAACTTGGTTAGCCGAACTTTTCACCAACTTGAATTCTTCAGTTTGGAATATGCATATAATCGGGGGCATCCGTCGGCAATTCAATGCACAGTTGTTCGAGAAAGGGAGTGAGATTCATCGAAGATATTTTTTATTTTTTATTTTCTCAATTTCTCTTCATAAAAGATTACTTGTCTTGAAAATAAACTCCATTGTACTTAAGTGGATCGCAATGATTTATTACTGAGAAAAATTACGAAAAAATATGTTAAAAGAATCTATATCCAAGAACGGGTTTAAACATAATGGCCCCACTAAATTGGTCAGCAGTTTGACTAATTGAGGTGATGTTAATCACGTCACTAGTGTTTTCATTGGCCTAGAGAAAGAAATAGCACTAAGAAAGAGTGACTTGTGGCATTTAACCAAAACTGAGTGCTGTATCAAGGTGGTCACCTGCTACGCTAATTATCATTAGTCCATGACTGACCATGACATAACACCAAATCACAATGTTATAGGTTCAGCTCTTGGAAATTGTTACCAAAACCACCAATAGAAGACAAGCTTTCAGATATCAGCAAGATTTCAGCTAAGATTTGTGCCACATAGGTACACCTCTCCAATCTCCATCCACTGCCTCCCTTGTCTTCTATTGCTTTCAGGGACGTAATTTCCAATGCTTAAATAGTTCTATTATCAAGACCAGTTATCTTAATTTCAGATAAAAATATTATACCGAGAAATAACATCTCTATACTGTGAGTTGATGAAAGGATTGAGAGAAACCTGAAAAAGGCACAAAATAAAAGCGAAGAGAGGAGGACAAGTCAAATCATTTCTTGCCTTAACATAAATTGACCTTTTAACCTCTGAGTTGGTAAAATCTTTACAAAATCCTCAGCAGATAAGCAGCAAGGCATGTACAGTGTTTTTTTATACTGTCCACTAAACTCCAGAGAAATGCCAGCCCATTATAGGTGCTTATGTGGAGAATTTATATAATAAAACAAGAGTGCGTTTGAATTTTATCTCAGTCATATTTTCAATCTCGAAATCATTACTAATCACTTATCTCACTCATTATTCTTTTGTCAGACTCAAACGTCCAATCACATCATTCATTTTTATCACATATTTAATCATTAATATATTTTATCGGTAAAAACATTACATCATTCATTTCTATCACATATTTAATTATTTAATATTTAATTAATTTATAATTAATATATTTTTAAAAAATTTAATGTAATGTGATCGATTTTTTAGGCGTTCGAATTTTATATTTTATCGTGTTTTTAGGGACGGATTATGACTGGTAATAATATATGTTGTCATCTCAACTTCTAGGACATTTCCCCACGTAATTGAAATATTCTAAAAAGTTTACTTTTCCAAAAAAATAAAAAATGTAGGTTCTAACCCAATTCATCAACATCAGGAGAGTCCACCACGAAAGCTATGTATCTATACGCACAAAATAGTTGTGAAAATACACCTTCTAATCTGTTATGTATCGGTACTATAAAGATTTCGCAATTAAGGCTTCTATAATTGAAGGTGATCTCAAAACTGTTGGGAAAACTTTAAATATCCCAACCCTACAAGACATCACTTCAAAATAAACAGTAAAACTATAATTAGAGGTGTTAATTGAGCCGACCCCCGAAAATGGACATTTATGAGCTTTTAAAATATCTTTTACGCCATGACCAATACCCCAATTAGTTCTATACATGTGACCTGCTCGATTAACACCCCTAACGATAATGCAATAATACAAAGAACGATTCTAATTTAAAGGCCAACTACTTTTTTCTAGTTTCTGTGAGTGTGTACAGTCTCAACAAGAAGCCCTCTAATGGGAGGAAGAATTCATATATAGGCAGAATAGTAGCAGCCATGGTCAAAACATTACGCTGTGTCACCTGTCAAGTTCACTGCTCATTGAAGCAATCGCTCCCCTTAGGCATTGTCGACTCCCCTTAGGCATAGTTGCGAGAGATAACAAGGAGGGTAACATAGTGTGCTCTTCCTAGGAACATAGGGAGGAGGGGATTTGGACAACACGAATGGTTGAAGCCTGAAAGCAATGGCAGTGAGAAAATTTACAGCTCACATGACCGTTTCATTCAGAAGTAGCGTTGAAGGTTCCAGCATCCAAGATGATGTACCGAGCATCAGAATGCTAAGGCTTTTGAGCGCACTTATGTAAGCAGTTCGTGCAATGGCATGGACAATGAAGTGGTCAAGACACTATAAATGTATGATCTCCTGAGTCCTGATACATGGAGGAGTAACTTCCACCCACCTACGGCCATTAATTTTCATCTGGAATATATCTTTCTATTATGCAATCCACTCAACCGTTTCCTCCACGAAAAACATAAAAAAAAAAACAAACCTCATGTTTAACCCAAAATATCATGCATTCAATATTTTTTTGAGGGGTCTATTCGGACTCAGCTCGAGAAATAAGCTGAGCTTGAATAATTTGTTAGGCTCGAACTTAAAAATTTCGGTTCAAACTCGCAAAATTCATTGTCGAGCTATTTGGACTTGCCTCATTTTCTAAATAAATTTAGCTTACATAATTTTTAAAGTTCTGAACGAGTTCGAGGCCAAGCTTGCAAACCTCAATTAACAGCCCTAATTCGCACAAAATTCCCACTATCACAAACCACCGTGTCAGAAATGGAAAGGAGCACCAAAGATTGAACTACAACACCAAAGATTGAATAATTTCTTTACGCTCTGAAGAAAGAATTCCCCTTTCTGTGTAACGGTTTGGAAGGAAAAATATTCCAGAATTGATGATCGATTTCATGTCATTTCCGAACTGAGCTCAAATTCATCAATAGATTCCCAATTCCACAATAGTTCAGGTTGATAACATCACAACAACACAAAATTAGCATTATATTTTTAATAATCAGTCACAATTATTCTACAAAATTGTACGCATGTCGTTCAAAACAACAGGTAGTGATCACATATAACCAAAGAAACAAACCCCAAAGAAAAACACGAAAACATGTGGCCAGAGAATCAAACCATGTGATATACATAGTCATAGAAACATATAGGAAGATTGTGTTTTCAGGCATGAGAGAGCTTATCGGGGGTGTTGTGGTTGGTGGAGACAGAGTCGTCATGAGAGATGGGTTTTGTGAGCATGAGAGGACGGTCCTTGGCCTCTTCCTCGTCCTCATCATCGTCGGCGTCGTGAGAGGTGCTGAGGTTTATGCAGGAGCAGCGTTCCAGAGAGGTGAAGAACGCCGAGGCTACACTCGTCCCCACCCAATTGGCCACCCGATCCAGCTTCTCGCATGACATGAACCCACAATTGTTCTCCATCGTTCGATTTGCTGACATTGAAATTGACGAAGTTCGCTGTTTTCTTGGTTGAAGAGGACTTCACACGACAGATAGAGAGAGAGAGAGAGAAATGGGCACGGCTTGGAAAAGCATATTAAAGGGCATCTGTCCGCCTAAAGCCTGTTGTTTGTAACGGAATATTGACAGCCGGAAAAAAATAGAAGAGACATGTTATTTCCACTTAAAATTTTAATTTAATTTATTAATTTAAGGGAAAATTTCAACCACACCCCCTCTAGTTTGTCATATCTTCAAAAACACCCCTTCTAGTTTCTGAATCTTCAATGACACCCCTTATCAGATTAAATTTTTTAACTAAAATGCAAATTTACTAAATTGTCCATGATATATTTGTGGATAAACTTCAACCACACCCCATCTAAATATATATATCTTCAATGAGACCCCCTCTAGATAAGTATATCTTCAATGAGACCCCCTATATTTTTTAATTTTTTGTAAGTATTAAAATTTTGAGTGAATTAAAATTCGATTCAAGTTAATTAAAATTTGAGCCAATTAAAAATTATATTTTTTTACGTATTAAGTTTGGGCTAATTAAAATTTTATTTGAGCTAATTAAAAATTATTTTTAATTAACTAAAGTCAAACTTTAATCAACTCGTATTGAATTTTAATTAGCCAAATTTTAATACATAAAAATATAAATTTTAATCGACTCGAAAGCGAATTTTAATCGGCGCTAACAACTCGGGTAGAGTTCAAATTGACTCAAATTTTAATATGTAAAAAATATATTTTAATAGATTCAAATTTTAATACGTTTAAAAAATAAAATTTATTCAACTTCAATCGAATTTTAATTGATTCAAATTTTAATATGTAGAAAAATATATTTTAATCGGTTCAAATTTTAATAAAATTTTATGTAAAAAAATTACTTGAGATTTATGTAGGGGCATTTTTGGTATTTTAGATTAATTTTTTGGTTAGAAATGGAAGTTTAATGGTAGGGAGTGTTAGTGATGTTTAAATATAAACTAGAAGGGGTGTCATTGAAAATTTAGAAACTACAGGGGTGTCTTTAAAGATATGATAAACTAGAGGGGGTGTGATTGAAGTTTTTCCTTAATTTAATGATATAATTTTTTTAAATAATTTTTTTTAAAAAAATATATATATTTTCTTTCAAAACAAACAAATAAAAACACTAAAAATAAAAGGTTATTATGTTCAAACTTCACCGTCCATTACATTTCAACTTTTTGTCAATCTAATGCCTACCTTTGATGTTAAACCATTGTGTTTTATAGTCTTACCAATAAAATACAAATTCAGGTTTGTAGTCCATTAACGTAGAATTTTCAGATGAAATGTCGACCACTAAATTTTCAGACAATCCTCAAACAGATTGTTTAGCATCTATTTAAATTTGTAAGAATGTTCCATGCTGAAAATTATTATATGATGTTGTCTTTATTGCAAATTTTCCTGAGAAAAAATTGACAGAGATCACAAAATTACTAGGATAGATTAAGGTGGGGGAATAACAAAGTTATGTAGTCAGGACACATACTCAATCAAATCTTGAAGCCAGTTGAGTTTTCTATGGGGAAGGGTGTTGTTTAGGGAATGAGCCAATTTGTTGTGATAGGATTCCCCAATTTGCTAAATGTGCTTTAGAATTTTTTTTCCTTTAGCATAAGTTTAGAATATTTTTTTCCTTTAGCATAAGTTTAGAATTTTTTAATTTAAAACTTTAACTTCTTTCCCTTGTAAACATTGCATAACATCAAGAATATGTGACAAGTATTATCTCACATAACAAATTGTATTAATTAGAAATAAGAAAAATAGTAAACTCGGAATCAAGTAGAAAATGCCAAACAAAACACGTCCACTCATCTACATTTCTAATTTTTGGTCAATTGCTTGAAGGGTTGAATCTTCATTCAAACTGTATTTGTACAAGCCCTTAGCCACTATGATGCATATTGGGTCATTATCTTTATTTAAGATTGCAACACAAAGACCAAACCAGTAGTCCAAACTAACGTAACATGCTGTTTTTCCTCAAAATCCTAAACTAGTCTATAGACAAAATCATCCAACTCACAAATTATACTTTAGTAGTCTATGGTTGTTAATTCCATTATTATAAGGCAATTGAGTAATCATATCATAGTATTTGGTGCAAGACCCAATCAAAAACCACAACGGTTGATTTCATTGAAAGAATAACGCCAAAAATTTTAGGAATAAAAAATACTGACCTCAAAATCTATTGCGAAAAGAAAATAATATTCTTTTCTATGAAATTTGCAATTTTAGGAATTGTATTTCTAATGTTATAGCAATCAATCACCAAAAGTAAGTGCCAAAAGGCAGAGTTGATCATGTTTTCTACCATGGAAATTTTTGAGGCTAGAGCAAAAGTATTACCCACAAACAGTAAGAATGTGTTTTAAGTATAGATATACCAGCCTTAGCGAAAAATCTAACACCCGATCAAACTGATTTACCTGGCTCAGCCTAGCAACGTCCACTTCTCCAAAAGATTGAGTACCTTCAGAAGAATCTAACAGGTCCATGAGGTAGAGCGTGTAAGCCTCGGTTTCGCTATCTTTTTGTCCTCTTCAAGAGAGATCATGAGGAGGTTGGATGGGTTCTCTATCATGAGTTTTGCAACCAAATACCCAGCAATAGTCCATGTCTGGTACTTCCTTGCTTGCTTCCCAATGTAACACCCAGTCTTACCATCATAGTACTCAGGCCACCCATCTTTGGGGAGGCGCTGCTCCACCACTTCAATTGCTCTCTTTGCAATTTGTGGCCTTCCAGTTTTGATGCAGGCTGCTGTCAGTAGCCATAGCAGAACTACAACAACAAACCACACCAGCACTACATATCGTTACCTACGACATTATTCTCATTTAAAAAAAAAAAAAAAAAGAACCAGCCATTTCCCATGTTCATTTGACTTCGGTTGTGATTTCATGATACAAAAATGATTAATCAGGTTTGTCTCGAATAAGAATTAGTGAGGATTAAGCAAACAACATTAGTAAAATAACATGAGGATTATAAGAACATCATCAAGGACTGGAATTTAATTCAGAAAACCATCGATCCAGGGATGAATTCACATTTCAAGCACCTGTAGACTTTCAGTGCCACCATGCCTTCTTAAAAGAATACTTGGTGAAACATTCTTTTCTTACTGATGAATAAGTACTCTAGTGTAAGTTAGTGCACCAACAAATTCTTTTAACCATCATTACAAACAGAACCACAAACCAACATTTGCATAGAAATGCTGACATTCTCAGCCAGAATTCTGGTGAGATTGACCATATAAAGCTAAGAAAGTTTCCTAGAGCTCAAGGTTATTCAAAAATATGTGCTGAAAAATGTGTGGTTCAACAGTCTAATAGTATTTCCTTACATTTTAAATTAAGTGGGCATGGGAGCTAAATCTTCCAGTCATTAGTTATTACAATGACCTCTTTTTTTGATCCAGATTCAATAAATCTTGTGCTAATGCTTGATCAAAGATAGTGCCCGACAGCATAAATAAGGTGCAAGAAAATTAACATGAAATCGCACAATGCACATAGACTCACCTGGCCAAGATCCACCATTATGATAACTCCAGCGTGTGTTCTTTGGGTCACATCCGGTGACAATCCGCCACTGGTGGCCTTCCAGAGCTGGGTATGCAATTTTCAGAGGCATCTCCCCGATCAAGTCTGCCCAGCGCTCCTCAATTAAATCCATAATGGCTGTAGCTTGTACTGGTGTGACTAAAGAGCTCAAGATAGCGATACAGTTCCCAACTAGGAACCACCTGAAGTCCATGCGAGCGGGGCTGACATTGCCGATCAAATATCCCCCGCGCAATGGCATGAATTCAAACAGCCAGTCTGGGATAGATTCAGGGATGACATTGAACTTGTTTACGGCCGTGTGGGAGTATTCCTCAGTTTTATAACGGTAAATGTTATTCAGTTGCGTAAAGTCAAGCCAGTAATAGTTTTGGATGTGATAACTGAGAGCAGCAATCCGCTTGTCAATCCGCTCAATCAACTCCTTCCCATCTCGCTCTGGTTTTAGCATCTGTTGTGCTGACCTTAGCGCAAAAAAGAAGAGCGCCTGGATCTCAATTGGATAGCCATATATTCCCTGATCCAAAAGCAATCCAATGATATTATAAATGCAGTAGTCGTAGTTTTATTGAAATCCTCTACGTAGTTGAAAGTACAAGTAAGTTTGGACCAAACCCAACATCTCCAGTAGAGAACAACCCGTTTGACTACCAGGTCCTGACTCACTCAACACACTTAAAGCTCACACATCTCAGCACAAGGACATGCTGCAATCAATTGGAATAAAAGAAACAAGATCTGACTGGGATTTCATTTCTCCTTAAGATGAAAGCACCACCCTGTGCAATGAGGTTAACTAATATAGACAATTGACAAACTGGATATTTCATTAATTGCCGGTTTTAATTGGGAGAGATGGTTTAAATTTCTCAAATCTCACATATGAACGGCATCTAATTAAGCTCAGTTAATAATGTGGAAACAAGGAAGGCCAAAACCAGTTCAAATGGATAATCACTAAAGTAAGGACGTCCATATGTCAGATTTGCCAATGCATTTTGGTTGGCCAATTTGACTCTCACATTGAGTGCACGCACGTTCTACATTGTATCCACCCTTAGTTCCCCTTGAGATTTTGGAAAGGATGAAACAGGGGAGGGAAAACTTACCATCCTCCTATCAATCATGCTACACCCATCTGCACATAAGAGGGTTGGAAATGTGTCAAAGCCATCAGACAGGCAAAGGTCGAGTATCAACTTCATTCCTCTCTGCACTTCGGGTAATTCCGACAGAGAATGATCTCGTGTGCATTTTGTATAAGACCTTAGCAAAATGATCCACCAGAATCCCGAATCAACAGGTGCAACTCTTCCAATTGCACTGCCACCAAAATCCGCAGCCAAAATATCCTTGTTGCGATGTGAGTCATATAGCACCTTGAAACTGGCAGGCATCACACCTTCTGCAAGAGTAAAGTTATCAATCCTCTTCTCCCTGCCTTGGAGGTGGAGGGTCTTTAACAGGAAGTTTTTCACAATCTCAGGTTCGGCTGGAGTTTTCATTAGGCATGCTAAGCCACAAGGGACAAAGTCTCTCACAAACACCTGCCCATAAAAATTAGTCAGATGAAATCTAAGTAGCAATAAAGGCAGGTAAAGGTGCATCACTTCTTAAAGCAAGCCACATCGACCTAATAGCCATTAGATTAGCAGAGTGTTTCAATATCTAATGGGACCTATTTTCAGTTCAAGTAATGGATTAAATCCCCAAATTAAGTATAAATAGTATTTTACTAAATCTATAGCCAAGGCGAAGGTAGTAATAACTCAGAAGCCAAGGCACTTCTAGCAATGTTTTAACAAAAGAACTCTTCACTATCATCAACTCTGTGCATCACGAGTTGCATCTCAGAACTCAAAAGAAATGGATACATCATAAGGATAGCAAAGTCAGATTAACTGATCCCAATTGTATTACCCTGATATCTGCACATTTTAACAAACCGATTGAAAAATCATTCATACATCTTCTGCAACCAAAATTAAAAAATAGAATAACAATCACAAATACTGCAGAGAAAATCAAGATAACACCTGGAGAGAGAGAGAGAGAGAGAGAGAGAGAGAGCAAGCTGAATGAAGATCAAGATGAAGAACCAAGCGTAACTCATTCGTCAATTGACTTATTCAGCATCACACAGAGAAAACAGGAACACACATAGATATCCATGGATATTTCGCTGAGAACATACATCAAGATATATAGTTAAAGATCGAGAACTAATCCTCCTCCAAGTATACTCATATCGGACAAATACAAAACGAAATTTCAAGAACATATGACAATCATCCTCAAACTATATTGCAGTATGCTCTCTCTCTCTCTCTCTTCTCTCTCACACACACACAAACAAATGCAGAAACACACACTAAAATATGGATATACCTGATTGTAATTCAAAGCCTCGGCATTTGTATCCGAAGCCGCAAGCGTTCCAACGGCCTTATCTCTGCAGTAAACGTACGAATTCTTGAGTCTCTCCCACGCTTCGTCCATCATTGCCGAAGAACCAGTAATATTCTCTCCATTACTCACCATAGGATCGAGAAACTTCTCAAGACTCGCACCAACGCTTGGACAAGTCTTCAAACACGGCGTTGTTCGAGGCATAGTAGCTTCGGACTCGTCCTCACCATTATTCTTCATTCTCACAGACTTTTTCACCTTCTCCCCCTCTGTGCTATCATTCTCGGTCGAAGAAACAAGAAATTTCTCCGAGTCAGTCGGTGAAATCTGACTCGGAGAAATCGGAGCCTTGTTGCTGTGGTTTAGGTGAAGACTCAGAGAGACATCAGCAGCAGCAGATAAATCGTTCACTTCCTTCTCGTTTTCTGAGATAATATCTTTTGAATCGGTTGTTTCCGGCCGAGTGTTTTTCCCGGTAAGATTGTCCGGCATGTCAGTGTGGCTGACGAAATCCATTACAGAGATACAAAGTGAATAACTCTGCGGACCAGAGAGAGATCCAAGAAGCAAGAAAGTATTGAGTGGGAATGTTGAAGGCGCATGAAAGCAAAATGGCGTGTATATGGCGGTTAATGTGGGAATTCGAAGAGACTGAGCGTTGGTTGTGAATTCTCACTCTACCCGTGTCATATCATTTATATTTACAGACCAAGGATAAATTATCAAGGAACGGTTAATCAATATTGAGTAATACTATTTGGACCTAAAAATTTGACATAATTTGTTGAACTAATGATGTGGTTTCATTGAAATCATTGGATTAGCATCAAGTTCTAATGTTTTTAGGTTCTAATAGCATTGTTCATCAATATTTACCTGATGTCACACTAAATATATTAAAAATATAATTAAATAAATAAAGTAAACTATATTGTTTTATATAAAATGATTGTCAAATGACATAAAAAGATAACTAGTGAAATATAAGAGAATTATTTTCTCACTTGTTTTGTTACCAACAAGTAGAGAGGCTAATGTGGTGGACAAAAACATGATATCACAGTTAGAATAAATATTTTCTCCAACGGCAGTGAGGGAGGAGCTTCAACTTGGTAGAGGGTAGGATTGGCAATAAAACAGTATGGGTCTGTTTGGTAACGATTTGGTTTTTAGTTTTTCGTTTTTGTTTTCATTTTTTTAGAAAACTTGAAATTTAAACTCGTTTGGTAACTATTTTAGTTTTTTTTAAATGAAACCGTTTTCAAAATTGTCTCAGATTTTGGAAACGAAAAAAAGTCGTTTCAAAAAAAAAAAAAACGAAAACGGGCGGAAGGCATTTAATGAGGTCTTACCATCAAGTCTTGTTAGCAGCAAATTCACCACGTTACCAAAAAACCAGCCAACAAAAATATTTAAACCCTCATCTCATCGTCTCTCAATCTTTTCTTTCACAGCATCTCATGGCGCCTGGGCTCTTAGCGACGAACATCTGCGAACTCCTCTAGGTTGGACGAATCTTTGGCAAAAAGAATGGCTAGGTATCAAGATTCATCTCTCATCTCAACTCAATCGACTGTAGGAGAAAGGCTTAAGGTCTACTGGTGCGGCTATATAAAGCCCTAGCTTCATTTTCTTCATTAGCCCCTGATCTTGGTGAGGTAAAGTAAGCTTCTTCTTCTCTTTCTTTTGGTTTTTTGTTTTCCTTTTTGTATTGGTGGGGTGGAGAGGACTATTGAAAATTTATTACGAACCGAAGGAGTCAGCTATTGTAGAATCAGGGTATTGATTGATGCATTGATTTGGGGTTTGTTCTGTGGGATTCATCAACCCCGTGACCATGGCGATCGGATCTAATGCTTCTACTTATCCTTTGTTGAAGAAAGAGTTATATTGATTTAGATCACTGTTGTCTCTCTCCTACATCTTTATTGATTGAAGATCTACCTATGTTTTTGTATATATAGCATCATTATGGATATAAAGGCAAAAAGGGTGTCATTGTATAAGCGATTTGGCGGACAACATCATGGTCATGGACATGCTATGAACAAAAACAAGGTCTGATCCTTTTGGCTTGAGAGCAGATGCAGCAGGACTGGGTATTCATTTTCTGTTTTCATTTTTTTTATAATAGAAAATATACCAAACAGGTTTTCGGTTTTCATTTTTTATAAACTAAAAACCGAAAATTGATTCAGTTTTTATTTTTTTTGAAAACTAAAAATCAAAAACGTTACCAAACGGAACCTATAAGTTGGATTTGTTTGTTTGGGGATTTATTTGAGTGTGATTGTCCCGTGTACGAGTAGTACCAATGTACCATTAAGTTATCGGGGAGGTATGAGTGCTGGCCGCTACTGTGCTCCTGGTGCTCGGTAACAACCCCAAATGGAACAGCCAGTGCTTTCTCACGTACTAGGCATTTTTTGGATTTCCCTCCGTACGTAATTAGAAGAAGGGTGGCCCAACTCACAACGTTGCACACGAGTTAGATTTAGAAATTCTTGATTATATTTTTATTTAGATTTAATTGCTTTTTATCTATTGTGATTTCAACAGAAAATTATGCACATTACTCATTTATAATTAATTATGTATCAAAATAAAATAATTGATATCATTAATGAAATAGGATTACCATAATACCCACGTTTTAAAATCAGATTTTTCGTTTGATTTATTCTTGACCATAAAACTAATGAATATGACAATAAATCAACATATTTCAATCAAACATATGAAGTCTCTTTTTTCCTCAGTTAAAGTTTTGATTCGGGTTAGGCATTTAGACAACATTCTTTTTAGAGAAAAATAATGAAAATAAAATTCACAACATGTTTTGAGCATGTGCTGTACACTCTCCGTTAATTTGAATGATAAAAGTAATAATTTCACTTTGATACATAAGTAAAGAACGTAATATACATAATATTAAACTTCATGTAGACAAGGTATTTCTCATCAAAAGAACAAGGAGGTAAAAATAATTAATCTTTTTATTTAATTAAAATGGTTAATCTCAAATTACACTCTGAAAAGATCATTCGCATCTCAATTTATACCTTCAAAGATAAAAATCTGTATCGATGTGCACCTTAATCTAACAACGGTGATTTTGTCATTTAAAACTAAATAGATAAATTATACCTAGACTCCCTCATATTTGTCACTTAATCACCTAAACCCCACATTTGAAATATTACAACTATATCTCTTTAGAATCCAAATATGATAAAAAATGTTCCCACAATTGGGCATCTAAATAATTTTATTTAAGTAATATATTGAATTGGATATAAAAAATATTATATATATACCTGCATTATATTGGACATTCAAATGATAAACTTGATTTTGAACTTTAGAGTATAATGAACTCACAAAATAAAATATAGTATGAAAATTATAATTTTTTATTAGGATGAAGTCATATTTTTTAACTATTTTATTAACAGATATTAACGATAATGAGTTATGTGTTACACGTACACAAGACGTCAAGAGGTATAAAAGTAATATTCTAAATGTGAGGGGTCTAAATGATTAAGTGATAAATATAAAGGGATCTAAGTATAATTTATCTATTTAATTTTAAAGCCCAACTCACGTCTGTCAATTTCAGGTTCACATTAATATATATTATAAATTAAAATGTTTAATATTTAATTGTACAAATTAAAATACGAACAATCTTTTTAGATATAATTTGTAATTAACCCAAATTAAATTTTCAATCCCATCAAACCGCTGCCCTGTCTGTCTCACCTGAACCAAGGGCACTAACGGATCCGGAACCCGAAATTGCATTTCTATAGCTAGAGACTATCGTACTGGTGGCTCCGTTTTCAATTTCTCCATCCGTCGTCAAGGTACGGAGAGAGAGCAAAACCACAAAATTAAAATACAAAAAGGAAGACGAGAATGGCGGTGATGGAGAAGCTGAAGATGTTCGTTGTGCAAGAACCTGTGGTTGCAGCTTCTTGCCTTATCGCTGGTGTCGGTGCGTTCTCTTCTATACTTATATGCATATGCTCTCTAGCTTCGTTGTCTAAAAGCCCTAATCAGGCAATTGTAAATTTGTACGTTCAATTAGATTTGTGTTTTGCTTTCTGATGAACTATTGTGGGTGGTTTTTCAAGTTGTAGAAGGCATAGAAAGAAGTGGATACATGCCTACTAATGCTCTATCTAATCCCTTCTAATTCCAACACGCACACTTTTAACTTATTTTGGATGTGAATTTGTCTATAGTTGTCCCACTGACGAAAAACCTCACGAAATTGGAATGGGTTTTGGACGGTATGGGTTTGAGTCTACATTTGATGCCTCTTGTTGCACATTCGTTAGAAGTTAAATGTAATATGGAACATTGAAGCATAGTCGTGGGCAAAATGTGAAGTAAGGAACAATATAGTAAATTCTGCATATTGATTTTCAAAGAAGAGGCCAATGAGAGTGGCAAAAAGGTTGGGATATGGGACATTTTATGGATTTGATCAATGTTAGCAGAACCGGACCGGTCACCGAACCGGCCGAGGGACCGGGTCAATGGTTTATTGTTTAACCGTTGAGTCAATTGGTCGGACCGGTCATATAATAAAAATATATATATATAATAATTATAAAACATAATAATTTAGCTAGAAAATATAAAATATGTCTAAAATGCATACAATTTGCCATAAATTTAATTAAGTTAAGTAAAGAAACACTTGTGCCAAATATCAAAGTTCAACTTTAAAGTTCCAATCTACTAACACAATCACATTGATTTCTTAAAAATTAACAAACTACCCATATAAAGTAGTAATTACAGACTAAGTCGTATTAGGACACTTTTCAAATAAAATCAGAACTAAAGATAAATATAAACAAGGTTGAATGACACATTGTAACCTATAATATTTTTAAATTTTTACTTAACAAATTTTTTAAGGTCAACGTTAATGGTTGCTGCTTCAGCAGTAGGGGCAGGGGAGGCCACTGTCTCATGTTCGATTGCCCTGGGACCCAACACGAAATCCATAGCTTCGTGGGTAATACCATTCCCACCACCAAAGGCCATGCCTTCAGCAACTACAGAACCAAACCCTCGACTTCCAGATCCCTTTTGTACAGGAGCAGGAGCAGGAGCAGGTGGTTGTGGAGAGCGGGTAGCAGGACGAGGAGCTGACCTCATTGATCTTCCTCCGGAGCTTTGGCGGCAACCCAACACTCGTTCTCTATCTTATGCGATTTAAGGCAAAATCAAAATAGCCCAATTTTTCATTTTTTCTTTTATAGACTTCAAACCGGCCGTTTTGGCGTTTTTTATCCAGTTCCCTTTCTTATGCGGTTTAACTAGTCAACCATCATGGTTGAGGTCAGGGGTCACAGTCGAACCGGTCCAACTGATCTGTCCGGTCCGGTGCTAGTAACACTGGATTTGATGTTGGAGATGACTTCTTATGTAATTATGCCATTGTTATTTATTGTGGATTTTTTTTTTGAAATAAAATAAAATTCATTTATGGTTCATTTGCTAGGGAAGACTGTGGAGGTAAATTTTGGGGCATAATACCTCACATTTAAATCTTAGCACCAGTAAGATCTGTCTTTACTTTACATTTCCAGCTACCAAATGGAGCATTACCACTAATAGTTATGGCTTAGGGACAAATACAATAACTTTTGAATCCTTACAAGGCGTCTATTTTTCTCAGTAAAGGGTGCTAGTTCTACATATTTGTTGCTTCTAATGCCTTGTTATCAAATGATGTCTATTTAAATGGGAATTACTAAGATCATGCAGCATTTACTATGAACAAAATATTATGGGGTGCATATTTTCATTTTGCTAGTTCTTGTTTTGTATTACAGGTCTTTTTCTTCCAGCTGTGGTGAGACCTATACTGGACTCCTTTGAAACATCCAAGCAAGTCCCTCAACCTGCCTTAAGTGACGTAAGTATCAAATTCTGAAACATGTAATATTGGGACAATTCAATTTCATTCGTGCATGAAAAACTGAGTAATTTGTGCTACACATTCGTAAGCATCAAATACCATCATTAAGCAATAGAGCCCACTCCACAAGAAAGGTGCAGGTTTAAGTTCCGGTTGAGTCTGATGGGTCACAATCGGTTCGTTAACTGCCCTAAGATTTATTCCAACCAGTTGGAAGCTACAAACCTTTATCCTCTATCTAATTTTTTTTCCCATGTTTTCCACAAGGCGCTTTCAGTCTTCCAAGATTTGATGGTTATTGGGTGGTGAGTAGCATCCGTTTGAACGACTTATGTTGCAGTCAATCTACTTGTCATTGGATCCATCAGATTTTGTGCGGTTTTAGATTTTGGCGATAATATAGCAGGATTGAGAATTACTAAATTGTAATAGCCACATACTTATCCCCAGAAGGGGTCTTCATGGTTGTTTAGCATGTCAAAAAGTTAATTGCGGGAAATTTCTAGCGCTGCTTTTCACTCTAAAGGCATGTTGGTGCCCCAGTGCCTTAATTGAACTGATCGTTTGTTTTGTGTGTTTGCAGGTGGTTGCTGGTATGACTGGTAAGAGATAGGAATAACATGGATGGTAGATTAATCGTTTTGTAAACTAATTCGCTCGCCACACTTTTTACCCTTCAATTGTGATCCCAGATGGAAATAAGATTTCAAAGGTTTTTTTTATGGTGAACTATGAGGTATTGCACACTGAACATCTCTTTTTTTGTGTAAGAGTATGAATGGTTAGGTTGAACCTGCCATCGAAAATCAATGAAATTGATCGTTTTGAACTGTGGGATGGCTTCTAAATTGTTATGCTATATGTTGTCTAAATCTGTGGCCTGTGCCTTATCTGTGGTTTGGAGGCCAGCCAGACCACCAGTTTTGCTTGTGTTAATCTGAATGCTAGTATGAAGAATTTCAGTATGTTTATTTGTACCTTGGTGCAGATTACTGTATCATTATGCTTCCGCTAGTAGAAGAAATGTGTGTTATTTATTAGACAACATATAGTTCTAATAGATACACGAACATAATTTGATTCTTATTATTGGGAGAAAAGAGAATAACTGCTGTAGCATACAGGCTGAATCGAGTCAAAATCTAGCTATGGGACACTGGCATCGGAGTCGATCACAGAAAAACTTCAAGAGGACTGCCCAAAGTGAAGCCGAGTGGTGGTTGACTTGACGACCCCAAAACAGCGAAGAGGTTTTATATGGAAAACCCATCTTTATTCGATTTTCTTCTCCATGAAGTGGCTTTCTTAAAGACCTGATATGCAGCTGCCTGTAATATCAACAAAGGGTAAATAATAAGAAAAAGAAAACCAATGTACTTTTTAATTTGTTTGAGGTGCTGGCCGACATTTGGCCTTCCGATGGTAAGTCTTCGGTGTTACTACTTGCGAATAGGACGAGAAACTTACATGCGGGTATTGTCCAGGGCAAACACCATTGACTAAATGATTTAGCTTGAATTTCAAATGAGAAAGAGTGAAGCGGAACAAATTCTAATAAGTTCATTTGACGATATTAAATAGACTCATTCAACGGTCACTAACATCTCTCTAAAAATCATTCGCGTTTTAACTATTCTTCAAACACGGATTATCCTCGTTTCCTTATAATGTACGACAATTTATCAAGACTCATGATATGCTTTGTAGTCTAGCCTAGTTAGCAGTAGTCAAAAGACGAGTAATGTTACACAGATTTAAAATTTTGATTTGATGATGTGACTGTTATATTTATCATCGATTTATTTGTAGGTCTTAATAGTTGTTTAGACTTACTACCTATTTAATAGTGGTGATTCATCAAATCAAGTTTTTAAGTCATCTTTTAAAAGTCTATTTAGCATTCTCCATCAAAAGATTGTACACTAATGCATATAATTGAGAGAGATAATTTAGAAACATAATGAATTATGACCAATAGATGATAGTAAAATGCATCTAATAATAGGGTCTATTGCAACATTAAATGCATTTTACTATTATCTATTAATAACAATTTATTATATTCTTAAATTATTTCTCTCAATTATCTTGCACTAACATTGCTCTGGAGTGAATAGGAAAAGAGAGAGAAGATGGAACTTTGGATTCCAAATGACTTGACAATTGATGGTCATTAGGTAAGTAATAAAAGTTTGTAGAACCTACCCATTTGTAACTCACAATTTGGTAAAAATCTTAGTGGATGTAGAGAAGGTACCCGGAATTGAGATTTTATATGCGAGAGAGGGGAACAGCTTCCATTCCCTATAATCCTAGCCATCTTCATCCTTGTACCGCCGCCAGTCTCACCATCGTCGCAACCTGCTATGTCCATGGAAGATGGAAAGACACAACAACCCCCACCAACTCTCTTTTTACCATCATCCTCAAGTTTAGGGTTCTTTTGGCCCCAAGAAGCAAACGATCCTCTGCTCTTGGTCTCTTTATATAATTTCTTGCCGAGAATCAATGTACCAGTCTGCCCTCTCTCATGACCCATATTCTTACTGTCCAAACACAACTCACGCTTGCTTATAATTCTGAATGAAGGTGCAGCAGAGATATTGGTTTGGTCAAGGACAGTTGTGGGCGAGGGTATATTTTTAATACTCTTGGCCTTAAACAACAGCCTTGGAGGTGGCTTTAAGCACTTGGGTCCCTTGTTGTTGGGATGGACAGTGATGTGGGTGGTGGTGCTGCAGGGTGGTCGTGGCTTACCAGGCTCTTCCTCCCACCGGAACGGAACCGAAGCTAACGTGTGGAGTGGTGTTAGCATCCCAAAGTGCTCTGGTGACTGCATGGGTTGAAATGAGAACAGCGGAAGTGTTAGTGAGGAATTTCGATCGAGTACTGCTTCCGATCCCATCTCTCTCTCTCTCTCTAACAAAAAATGGGCAGAAGCAGCAATCTTTTGTAGGCAGTAGTTGATTTTTTTTTTCCAAACTATGGCCCTCAGGTTCTAATTATGCAAGGCAGTTGGTAAGCTATATACATAAATCGGTTTCAATCAATATCTTCAATACATTTAACTTGTAAAATCAATGATGAGTTTTCTTGTGAGACTCGGTTGATGTTGAGTGCTTTTTTGGCTGGAGAGAATTCTTCATGATGCATGTGGAATTGGGGCTTATCAATTCTTCTGGAAATAGGAATTAAATAAAGAATTGGGTAAACTACACATATCACCCTTAAATTATGACATTTGTATCAATTAGGCCCTTAAACTTTTTTTTTGTGTCAATTGAGCCCTAAATTCTCTAATTGTGTCAATTGAGTCATTTTATTTGTCTCCATTAAAGTGTGTCATTCACGTGACTATATGACACAAAAAAGACTCAATTAACATAATTAGAGAATTAAAGAACTCAATTGACACCAAAAAAAAAGAAGTTTACGAGCTTAATTGATATAAGAATCATAATTTG
>CM042191.1:674975-694284 GCA_023539305.1 Ilex asprella
CCCAAAAAAAAAACCTAAATGCTTAACAAATATTAGTGCGGGATATATAGCAACAGTATATAAAACAGACAAACCTTCTTTCACGCCATCTCTTCTACATGGTGTTAGAGAATATATCAAACTGAAGGTTGGATCCAGGCGATTATCTTATCTCCTGAATGAGATATGTAATAAGGCACAGGTCCGTGGGAATAATAACAAACGATACACTTTCCCAAACACAATAATAATAATAAATCAGCCGAGAATGTTGTGGCTGATTTGTGGTTGAGTTTTAGAATGATGATTTGGTCTTGACCCCTAAACGAATGAATAATGGGCATTAAGATCATTTTATTTTTGTTTTAACGGAGTTAATTCTGAATTTTCCTTGACAATGTATTTATTTTTTGATTAAAAAATATTATTTATACCTAATTTAGAGATAATCGATAGTATTTAAAGTGGGCTCTATATAATATTAGAACTCACAAATAATTCAATAATTATAATAAATTAAGTCTCTATAACATAACTCTTATTTGTCAACGGAAAAGAACTTATGCATACAAGAACATAATCACATGGTGAAGTTAAGTTTGTCCAAAAAACCAGAGAACCCCAAACAAAGAACTTCTAATTAATACCACCACCACCAACCCCTTGTCCCAATATAGCACACACATGCATACGCAAAAGAAGAAGAAAACCCAACAACGAAGAGAAGAACTTCTAGTTAGCGCAAGGGTTAATCTCACTTTGCATCTCAAAAAATGTTTTGATTCTCAATTTATATTCTCAAACATTAAAAATATCAATTTTCATACTTAATATTATGAATTGATAGCAATTAGACCTCGTTCAGACTGTTGTTCAGTTTTCCGTCTTAAATTGAAGTACGTGAATTGGAAGTTTTTTGAGCATGAGCATATATATAAATTCACAGACGGTTGATGTCTCATGTGAGTTGCACATGATATAACTAACTTTTATTTGATTAATAAAATTCTATTTTTGATACACAAAATGGTGGCAAATTGATCACAGGCGAAGATCTGCAACAATTTACATACCTTATTGTCATATCCGAAGTACTTGCAAGTTGCACCTCACTTGGTTCAATTTATAACAAAAAATTGAATGGCAATCTAAGTCAAGTTCACATTACTATCAATTCATAACATTGAGGATGCAAATTAAGATATTTAATATTTAAGGGTATAAATTGAGAATCTAAATATTTTTTTGGGTGTAAAGTGAGATTAGGCCATACCCCAAGGAGGAATTTAAAAAGAAAGAAAAATAGCTTCGAAAATCTCAAACTTTTTTTTGTTTGGTGAAAAGTCTTAAGCTAAAAAAATTGTCACCTTGCCTTCTATAGCATGTACTAATTTATTCCCAACTGAGAGATGATGAAGATACTATAAAATTTGCCAAGTTCATAACCAGGGAAAAAGGAAAGGAAATTTTTTTAAGTAAGCATAGTACTTGAAAGTTCAAATATGTCAACAAATGTGAAGGCTCGTCCATACCTAGGCGTCTTTGTCGAAAGGATATCAAACCTTTTTAGTTAATCAATTTTTTTCCCACCGAAAACAACTTTCTTTCAAAGCAAGCATACTTCACCAAAACAACCAACCGATGCCTCTACGTCTAATACAAAAGTCTCAAGGACCCAAAAAGACAAAAAAAAATATTCATTACAACGATGATATCATGTCAGCATTGTTACGTGATATTACTAATCAATAATATATAAAAAAAATAAGAAAACAAACTTCACACTAACTAACGAATAACTACATGTCCATATAAGTAAATAACTATTACTGTTTTTTCATATATGTCAATAATTATTCAAATTGAGTACACTTTGTCTATTTAAGATTTTATTATTAATTAATAATATCATGTAATCAATATTGATATGATATCACCACTCCACCGAATATTTTCTCCAAAAAGACGCAAGACCATCACTCTCAAGTCACAACTGCCCACGCCAGCACCCTCAGTCGTCTCTTTTACTGCTTTCTCATATTCCAACCAAAACTACCATCTGCTGAATCCAAATCCTTTCAAATGTAATAGCAAGAAAAGAGAGTCACTTATATAATATGTTTACGAAAAAAAATTAAAAAAAAATATATGTTGCAGAAAATCTCACTCCCAATAGAGAATAATATTTTCTAATTGCAAAACTATCAAACTTTATTCATATCTTATGCTTATCTAATTTTAAATCGGATATCCAATTTTAAAGGGCTTGCAAATAGATTGTAAAAATATATTTTGTATAATAATTAGATTGATTTTTTCAATCATATTCGGATTCTAATCCAATAAAATCCGTCTTTCAACCCGATCCGACACTTAAGCAGGAGTTTGAGAATTCTCCATCTCAACCCAACAAAATCTGATGGGTCAAGCTCAAAAGACCCAAAATCATATTGAAGCCCAATTGCAATTAAAGGCTCAAACTTATGAAGACCCAGCAGGTCAAATGAGATCCAAGTCAAATCAAGTTCACTAGAGAGCTACCTCAGCTTAACTACAAGATCCAAAAAGCATTCAAGACCCCTCACCTTCTCTACCACCTTGGAAGCAGTCAACATTGACCGAGTCTTATGGAGAGCTCCTCAACGGCCACACCCATTGAGGAGATCTGCTAATCCCACCAGAATAGCTGAGTAGTTGCCACTTAGTAGCTCCATTCTGTTGGAGACTAACTATAAAATGTAAACCCCACCAATGCTTGGAGGAAAGACACTCTATAGAGCCTAAAACTCCTCCTCCTCTCCATTCTGTAACGCTCCGCTCTCATTACTCACCGGAATCAATAAAATACCGGCAACTCTTTGCCATTCCAAAGTAGACGTAGGCCACATTGGCCGAACCACTATAATTTCTGTCTCGCTCTCTAATTACTGCCTTTAATTTCTAAATTACTTGACTATTGGTGTGCAAAACTAAATTTGTGCATCATCACTTTGGCGCCGTCTGTGGGAAGCCGACAAAATTCTCACCTTTTGGTATTTTTTCCATTGAATCAATGGCAATCACTACCAGGTTGATGAATCAACATGAGGACCACCAACCAAGAGAGGAGGAGGTTGCTCCTCCACCAACCATTCCTGCCCCAAATACGCAGCAGATGTTGGAGACCATGCAGCAGCTGATGGCCCAGAACCAGCAAATCTTTCAGCTAATGTTTGTTGCTTAAAGAGGAGCACTACCTGGACCTTAGGTGAGAGGAGCTCCACGCCTAGGACGTCAAGGAGTTCCCCACATGGGTGCTCCTTATTTGGGTGTCCAGCAAAGCACAAACCCTAGTAGATTTCATTGCTAGGCTAACACCAATAAAGGCAGAGAGCAACAAAGCTTCCACCTCACCTAGCGTGGACCCCCAGGTGCCCAGACCTTCACAGGTGTCGCCCAGGTCACCTCCTTAGGCGCTCATACCACTCCTTAGGTGCCCAGACCTTCTCAAGCGGCGCCCAGATCACTCCCTGTGGCGCCCAGACCTTCTCAGGTGGCGCCCAGGTCACCTCCTTAGGCGCCCAGACTACTCCTTAGGCGCCCAGACCTTTTTAGGTGGCGCCTAGGTCACCTCCTTAGGTGCCCAGACCATTCATTCTAGCGCCCAGACCTTCTCAGGCGCCCAGGCAAATCATCTGACGCCTAGGTCACTTCCTTAGACGCCCAGATTACTCCCTCGAGCGCCCGGACTGGCCTCCAGGCTCCCCATGAGGGACATCAGAGCATTGAGCCATTTTTGTGACAATCCAAGAGGAGCCCGATCTAAAAAATATATGAATGCTGAGGACTCAACAGAGGCGGAGAGCAACAAGATTTCCACCTCGTCCAGCGTGGAGATGACTAATGAGGATAACCAAATGCCTGACGAGGACCTCTAGGCTCCCAAGCCATCATGTCAAGTGCCCAGACCTGTTCATCAAGCGCCTAGGCCATCATGCCAGGCGCCCATACCTCCTCCTCAGACGCCCAAATCTCCATCCTTGGCGCCTAGACACCTCTTTCAGGCTCCCAGAGCTCCACCCCAGGCGCTTAATCATCTCTTTTAAGGGCCCAAAGCTCCTCCTCAGAAGCCCAAACAGCTCCCTCTAGCATCTAGGCACCCCAGCCTGAGGCCCAGGCTCCCACATTGATCTCCGAATCTTCCTGAAAGCTCTATGTTAATGGCTCCTCGACGAGGTGAATCATCTCGTTGGTAGCCATAAGCTTGACCTACATCTGCACTGTTCTCAAACAGGCAGCCAAATATCCAGCTTAGCGGCTCTCTCACGGGTCATCAAAAGCTTGACCTCTGCACTGTTCTCAAACAGGCAGCATGCATCTCTGCACTGCTCTTAAGCAGGCAGCCTATCTCTGCACTGTTCTCAAAACAGGCAGTCTACCTCTGCACTATTCTCAAACAGGAAGCCTATCTCTGCACTGTTCTCAAACAGGCAGTCTCCCTCTGCACTGTTCTCAAGCAGGCAGTCTACCTCTGCACTGTTCTCAAACAGCTAGTCTACCTCTGCATTGTTCTCAAACAGGCAATCTGCCTCTGCACTGTTTTCAAACAGACGGCCTACATCTCTGCACTGCTCTTAAGCAGACAGCCTACCTCTGCACTATTCTCAAACAGGCAACCTACATCTCTGCACTGCTCTTAAGTAGGCAGTCTATCTCTGCACTGTTCTCAAATAGGCAGTCTACCTCTGCACTGTTCTCAAACAGACAGCCCACATAACTTGCTTAGCGACTCTCTCGCAGTTCATCAAAAGCTTGGTCTGCTCTATTCTCAAACAGGCAGCCTATATCTCAAGTTTAAAGACCTTCTGATGGGTCACCGAAAGTTCAGTCTCAAGAGGTGAAGCTCACTCAAGAGTAATCCTCAAGCTTTCTTTGCTCTCGTGCAACTAACCTACCTCTCTCCAAGTAATTATGTAAAAATTTTAATGTTTGAAATAATATTATTTTTGACATTTCTAGGCAGGATCTTGAAACTCAGGTCATCTACAACCTCTAGGGACAACCATTAGATTGAATGTTAACAATCAGGTCTCATCCATTCGACATCGTCTGCTCGTTGCCAGTACACCTCTGCACTTAATAACTAGCACAAGGCTTGTCTGCACTTGTCCTCAAACAGCATCCCACCATCGCGATCAGCAGAATGCCTCTCGAGCAGTATTTCACCCAAGATGCCCAGCGCAACACAATACAATGCTCACCCAAGCGGCCCTACACAACGGGATGCTCGACCAGCAGGTTCGCGCGCACAACAACGCCTAGATGGGCGCCCAGAACCAAAGAAGCGCCCAAAGATCTGCTCACCCAATATGCAACCAGCAGAATGGCGCCCAACTAGCGTCCTTAGGCGCCCAGACCCCCTCTGGTGCTCAGAATGGCGCTCAGCAAGCTCCGTCAGGCGCCCAGACCCCTTCTAGCGCCCAGCCAGCTCCCAATAGTGCCCAGACCACTCCCTTTGGCACCCAGGCCATCTCAGACGCCCAAATTGGCGCCCAGGACAGGTCTCCTCCGCAGGCGCCTTTGCCTCCTCTACAGGGGCCCAGGTCTCCCCCGCAGCCGCTCATACCTCCTCTACGGACGCCCAAGTCTCCTCCGCAAGCGCCCATGTCTTCTCAGGTGCACAGACTCTCCCAAATACCCCAAAAATACTCAAAAGGATCTATGCTCGGCATCCATCGCCACCACAGCAGGTTGGCCCAGAACTGTGCCTGCTCGCCCAAGGCATCTAAGGGAGCCCCAGGCTCGCCCAAGGTAGCCCTAAGCTTGCCTAAGACACCCAAGGAAGCCCAGGCTCGCCCAAATGAGCCAAGCCAGCACCCTAAGGGGAACCAGATCCTTTTTGCTCGCCCAAAGGGGCACCAGACCCCTTATGCTCGCCCAAGGTGCTCCAAACAGGGTGTATAATATGTCAAATCGAAGCTCTCGACTAGCCTTACAAGACTCACAGCTTATGCTGTGATTGATGATGTGAAAAGTCCAAAAAAAGTCTAGAAACAGGTGTTTTGGCCCCTTGAAGTTTCAAAAAAAAAAAATTCAAGCACAAATGCAAAGACTTGAAGTGTTCAGTGAAGCAAAAATAATATCTTGAAAAAGTTATCTAGCAGAGGAAGTCTACGCCACCAAGAACTCAAGATTCAAGTAAATGTCCCCTTCTCTAAGTTTCTTAGGACACGGGACATTGGAGGACAAATGATGGTCAAGCCCAAAAGGCCCAAAACCATACTAAAGCTCAATTGTAATTAAAGGCTCAAACTTATGAAGACCCAGCAGGTCAAATGAGATCCAAGCCAAATCAAGTTCACTAGGGAGCTACCTCAGCTTAGCTACAAGATCTAGAGAGCACTCAAGACCCCTCACCTTCTCTACCACCTTGGAAGCAGTCAACATTGACCGAGTCTTATGGAGAGCTCCTCAACGGCCACACCCATTGAGGAGAATCTGCTAATCCCACCAGAGTAGCTGAGTAGTTGCCACTTAGTAGCTCCATTCTGTTGGAGGCTAACAATAAAATGTAAACCCCACCAATTCTTGGGGGAAAGACACTCTAGAGAGCCTAAAACTCCTCCTCCTCTCCATTATGTAACTCTCCGTTCTCATTACTCACCGGAATCAATAAAATACCGGCAACCATTTGCCATTCCAAAGTGGACGTAGGCCACATTGACCGAACCACTATAATTTCTGTCTCACTCTCTAATTACTGCCTTTAATTTCTAAATTACTTGATTATTGGTGTGCAAAGCCAAATTTGTGCATCATCAAAATCAATAAATGGATCACAAGCTCAATTAAATGAGCATATGTTTTTGGAAACATAATTTATGTAGTCGATCTTAAAATTGTTGAGACAAGACTTTATTGAGTTGAATTGTCTTTGTTTTGCGTGTTAACTGTTGTTGATGGCCAGACAGGTAAAAAAACAGCGATAAGATGAATGGTAGATCTTGTTGTCAACCGTTTTGTAATCTGAGCATGAATGGTTTTAATTTCATGCTACTTAACCAATATAATTAAGCTTTTGTTAGAGCCTAATCAGTGCATGTTTGGATGCTGAACTCCTCTTGACGTGTCTCAGTGTAGGTTGTGTTACCAAACGGTATTTAAGCAAATTTATCAGCTTTACATGTAATTCTATGACTATGCTTCCTATGATATAGTAAAAGAAATGTGTATTCGTTTATTACGACTATCCAGCAACCATAATTCGATTCATATATACATGATTAGAATTCAATGCATAAGCGAAAAGAGAATAAGAGCTGTAGTATACATAGAATTTTAAGCGGCAAGATCCATCAAGCTTTGGACATTCACATCGGAGTCTATCATGCATAGAAAAGCTTCTAGAGGACTGCCCATAGGCCCCATAGTAAATTAAGAAGAGCCCTCGAAGACTTGTTGACTTGACAACGCCAAAACAGCGAAGAAGTTTTATACGAGCCTTTGTTCAATCTTCTACTCCATGAAATGGCTATCTCAAAAACCTTATATACAGCTTCCTGTAATATCAAGGACAGGTTGAGAATAAGAAAACCAGCATTCATCTAAATTTTCTAAGATGTCGGCCAACATTCGACTTTCCGTGGCTCCGGCTTATGTATCCAAAGAATAGGTTATATTCTCTAGAACATTTGTCAAATCTTTTGAACATACAACAACATTAATTATAAGAATAATATAGCTGCCCAAATGGAAACCTAAATGCAAATCAATATAAAGCACAACAACGTTGAAGGGAACTAACCAAGAACTGAGACTTTGCTTGAGAGAGAGTGGAAAAGCTTCCATTTCTTATAATCCTCTCCATCTTCATCCTTGCACCGTCACCTCTC
Source organism: Ilex asprella (assembly GCA_023539305.1). Classification (NCBI taxonomy): domain Eukaryota; kingdom Viridiplantae; phylum Streptophyta; class Magnoliopsida; order Aquifoliales; family Aquifoliaceae; genus Ilex; species Ilex asprella. The sequence goes on from CM042191.1 coordinate 682,826, forward strand.
TCACCATCATCGCAATCTCCACCAATTTGCTTTTTACCCAAACGTAAATAAGAAAAATTACCTCCAAAACCATCTTCATCCTTGACTTTAGGGTTCTTTAGCCCCCGAGAACCAAAGAATCTAAGAGGACTCCAACTCCTACTGTGAAAAGACCCCTTAAGCTTTCTTGTAATTCTGAATGAAGCTGAAGAGATTATAGTTCTGTCCACTTCAGGAGAGTCCAGGACAGTGGTGGGTGAGGGCGTTTTAGTAATCTTGGACTCAACCAACAGCCTTGGAGGTAGCTTTAAGGACTTGGGTCTATTTCCTCTTTTGTTGGGATGGACAGTGGTGAAGGTGGTGGATAGTCGTGGCTTACCCGGCTCTTCCTCCCACCGGAATGGAACCGAAGCTAAGCTGTAGAGTGGTGATAGCGTTAGCATCCCAGAGTGTTCAGGCGAGTGCATGAGTGGGACTGAGAACAATGGAAGCTTTGGTGAGAACATAGATTCGAGTTCTGCTTCCTGTCCTATGATGCCCATCTCTCTCATTCTCTTTAGAGTCTGCAATTTGGGGAGAGAATGGAGTTTTACATGCAGGAGGCAAAATTGGGAAGATGAAGCTAGGGTCTTGTAGCTGTTACTTTTTTTATTTGCAGAGAGAGAGAGAGAGAGTGCTAAACCTGGACTTGGCCATGTTTGTTCAATTTTCTACTCCATGAAATGGCTTTCTTAAAGACCTGGTATACAGCTTCCTGTAAAATCAACAGAAGGCAAAAAGAATAAGAAAGCCAGCATGCAATTGAAGTTGTTTTAGCTAGGCTCCTGTGTAATTACTTAATATGACAAGAAAATTATATGCCAAAGGCTGTTCCTCCCAAATGTTACATGTTCATCACCTGCCTTCTAGGCTAGATGATATCCAATTGGTATCTCAACTCAAATCACATGTCAGGATTTTTAGTTATTGTATATATATCAAATATCGAATTTGGTATTATAAAGAAAAGTTATTAAAAAATAAGAGCGATGTTACCACTTAGTCTTGTGTAGTTACGGCTCAATTTAGGTCAAGTTATAATACGGAAAAAAATAAATTATAACTAAAAAAATATGTTCAATTCAAAAATGTTGAAATTGATGCCCAAAAATAGAGTTAATTACAAAATGACCTTTTAAATTTTGGTTCATGTTACAATCAACTTTCTATCGTTTCGATTTCAACAATTATGAAACTAAATTGGGTCGTGTTGCAATCAACTGACAACAAACACCAACACACCCCCAAATCTCAGTCGTCGTGGCAGCCACCTGCCACCATCACTAAACACCAATTAACCAAAACCAAAAGAGAAAAGGAGACCAAAAGAGAATTAGCCCGTTGTGTCTGGTGGTTGAAAGTGGGTTGGGGATGGAGATAATTTTTCGGTGTTTATTGTTTTTTAAGGCATGGAGTAAAAGGGTAAATTTGTCTTTAAATAAATTAAAGGTCACATAGCCAATTTCTATCAAATATTTTACTGTCGAATTTAACCAAAATGGGGTAATTAATTTTACTAAAAAATTGACGAGGACAAATTGTTGAAATTGACGAGAGAAGTTAATTACGGTATAACCCGAACTTAAAAAAGATATTTTGTAATTAATACTAAAATATAACCACTTCGTCCTTATTTTTGTAATAAATTTTAGATAAAGTAGGAAACAATAATTTTTTTAACTGAGCTTTTGGATAGTATTGCCTAGCACTGTGTATGGAATAGAAATGTTGAATAGCGCATACGAAAAGAGAACTTGCCCAGAATTGAGCCTTCGCCTGAGAGACAGTGGAAAACCTTCCATTCCCTCTAATCCTCGCCATCTTCATCCTTGTACCGCCATTCTTACCTTCAATCTCAATGCAATCTGCTACATCCATGGAAGATGGAAAAACAAAGCAACCTCCATCAACTTTCTTTTTACCAAAACATGAATAGGAAAAATAGCGTCCAGTACCGTCTTTATGCTTGACTTTACGGTTCTTTTGAAACCCAGTCAGCATTTTATTCCTTCTATTGTGAAGAACCGTGGTCCAAAGCTGCTCTCTGTGAGTCTTAGCAGGACTCGAACTGCTGCTGTCAAAAGTACCCTCAAGCTTTGTCATAAATCTGACAGAAGTCGAAGAGAATACAGTTTTGTCCACCTCAGGACCGTACAGGACGGTGGTGGGCAAACAAGGTTTACTAATCTTAGCACCAACCAGCACCCTTGGAGGCAGCTTTAAGCGCTTGGGTCTATTTCCATTTTTGTTGGGATGGACGGTGATGAGTCTGGCGGCGGCGGCGGTGGTGGTGCAGGGTCGTGGCTTACCAGGCTCTTCTTCCCACCGGAATGGAACAGAAGCCAAGCTGTAGGGTGGTGATAGCGTTAGTATTCCAGAGTGCTGTGGCGAGTGCATGAGAGGGACTGAAAACAATGGAAGCTTTGGTGAGAAAATATGCTCCAGTTCTGCTTCGGGTTCCATGATTCCCATCTCTCTCTCTCTCTCTCTCTCACACACACACACACACACAGGATTCTGCAATTTGGGGAAGGATTGTGGTGTTACATGAAGGAGATAAAATGGGAAGAAGAAGCAAGCTCTTGAAGAGGTTTTTTTGGGTCGATATCACACATACTCCCTAGCATTATTTGTGGATATAATTACAACCACATCCCCTATACTTTTTGACATTTTCAGTGCATCCCCTCTTGTTTTTTGGAATTACAATAAACCTCTTAATCACAGATTCTCCATTGTGTCAGATTTTATCAAATTTAATGGCTTCGGCCACCCATTTAACCCTCAAGTAAGAAAATCAGTATTGTAACGTATTTTCTTTTCTCTTATAGACAAAGTTGTCTAGTTTGATCAAGAGTCTATCAGTCAAAGTTTTGCTCTTATAGACCAAATTGGATTGTCGATCTATCAATTGCCAAAAAATAAAGTCTGTAAATCCCAAAGTTTACTTCTTTATTTGCTTCATAAAATATATTTACCAAAAAGAATCTTCTAAACATTTTTTCGAAAATCTATCGAAATATCTGTCGGCCAAATTAAGCAAAAAAAAAAATCTTAACTAACCTTTATTATCATTTTATATTGATGATTGCTCAATTGTGACTAAAACAACAAAAACATAACAGTCAAATAATAGTTTTTTTCACATAAGGGTAAAATATCCTGATTGAAGGGGGAATCCGTTATAAGATATCACATCCTAAGATGTGCAATATAATTTCATAAACAGGAAAAGGGTGTAATGAAAATATCATAAACAATAAGGGTTGTCATTGTGATTTAAGCACAAATGTCATAAACAGTAACACGCAGTCAACTTCATATACACACACATATAGGCACAGAAAGATATTCTCCATTTGGAAATGGCGTCGAAGTTTTCGATCTTCCAATTCCTTAAGCAACACCAAACTACACCATCTTCTCAATATTATTATTTTTTTCTCTCTTCCACTCTCCTCTCTTTTTCTATCAACGTCCCTTCTTCAACACCAAGCCAAACCAATTTAAACCAAAGCTACGAAGCAAACAGCCTTCTTAATTCTTAGTTCCCAAGTCTCTTTCCTTCAAACAACCCTTTCAAGCTTCTTCCTTTACTGAATATAATATAAATCGAAAAAACCCTTGATATCTAACCTAATTAAATGCTATGCAAGTTTAGTGCTCGATAGCAACAGTATAAACAACAGCCAAACCTTCCTTTTCACGTATATCTCGATCTCCTCTCCTACATGGGTGTTTTTTGCAGATCAACTGATCAGTTTTTGGAAGATGATTGCCACCAACCCTGGGATGTAGTAGGTAGTAAGTCTAGTACTGACTAATAAGCCATAGGTCTACGGAAAAACAAAAGGGCAAATGAGACTTTGTACCTAAAATATACTTAGATCTTCAACTGACACCTTTTAGATTATAGCATTACTGTTAATCTAATAAAAAGGTCATAATGCGATTCAAAATAACAAATGTGTTACTTTATCTAATAATTTTGTGTGAAATCTTCATGTTTTCCATGTTTATGCTCAATTATTTGTATATTATTTCATACTCAATTCTATCAGAATGTACTATATTTATAACTTTTTGAGAATGTTAATTTTTCACGGTATGAATTGAGAATCGAAAAAAATTTCGGCCACCAAAGTGTCATTCGTCCAAAACAAAATATTGTTGCCAGTCAATTTCCTCTCTTGCATCATTAAAGTAGTTATTATCTATGTCTGAAGGCACTAAGTAATAAAAAAAATCATTAATCATAAACATATTTGTATTCGCATTTAAAATCAAATCATAAACATACACAAAAAAAATAAATTTAAGCAACAATTATAGTGGGAATTAACGGTGGTAGTGGTGGTGGTGGTGGTGGTGGTGGTGGAGAGAAATGATAACGATTGTGGTGGGCAGCGATGATCGTGGTGGTGGTGGCAATCGTGAGTGATAACGGTGATAGTGATGGTGATTTTTGGATGATAATGATGGTAGTAACAGTTATGGGTAATGACAGTGGTAGTGGGCAATGACAATGGTATTGATGAATGTAAGTGGTGGTGGGCAACGACAGATACTTGTGGGCGATGGTGGTAGTAGGTGGTGGCAAATGACAATAGTGATGGTAGGTGTGGTGAGAGTGGGTGACAACAATAATGTGCAACGACAGGTGGTGTTGAGTTGTGGTAATGGGTGGAGGTGGTGATGGTGGGATGATGATGGTAATGATAATAAATATAAAAATGAGATGATGATGGTAGTGGCGGCAATGGGTGATGGTGGTGGTAATGGTGATGAAGGTGGTGGGATCGTGGTGGTGGTGTGGTGGCAACAACGGTAATCGTGATGAAATGTTTTGTAAAGAAATAATTTTAAAGAAAAAGATTTTTTTTTTACTTATTTATTTAAGTGATAAAACTATTTTTGACTTATGTAGAACTTCTACAGTAAAAGTAATTAAAATAAGTTGTTCTTAACATTATTTTTTTTTATTTTATAAGTTGTAGAAACACTTTGAAAAGTTATTTCAAATACATCTTTAAATGACCTATTTTTTCTATTAAATTTGAGGAGTTGATATTAACCTTTGAATTAACTTTAATTTAAAATTTAAAACGACCTCAACTATAAAAAAAACATTTTTTATGTTATACTTATTTATAGATGTTTAAGACGATATCCAAAACTAAACGGATGGTGCTTCAACTGATTTTGGTATTAAGTTCTTTTCATCATTACTTCCAAGTTTGTTTGTTTTTTTTTGGTGGCAAGTGAAAATACAGATTACTTCGAAGTTTGAACAGACGAGATACATGTAGAAGAGCTTAATCACGGAATAAAGTAAAATATGTCCGTAAAAAATAGAGAACCCAAAACAAGAACTTCTACTACTTAACCCACAAGTATTGATGGGCACGGCCGAGGCCAAGCGCAGCTCATAGATCCAGTTTAAAAGTATAGACAAGATCTAGATCACAATTGCAATCAAGTTCAGATCAGAAATATAAATTGATAAGGATCAAATCTATCGTTTTCAAAAACTTAGTATACTAGTGACGCATGTGAGATCTCCATCTTAAAAAAAAATCAAGGTACACATCGTAAGTCTCAACTATCTTGTCCGTTACACCAACATCACGGAGCCACCCACTCCCATCACAAGGGTGACGCCTTAATTAGGGCTCCTCGCTATGGAGCCTCCATCAAAGCCCACTTTGGGGTGCCATTAAAATTGTATTCATCTATAAATTGTACATCTCACCTACACATAGGTGCATCACGAACATCTTACCACACTACACCTCTTATGTAATTAGATTTTTTGGTCACCGTCGTCATTCCTAGTGAAATAAATCACGCAGACTAAACCACTTAACCATCATTATTTCCTGTGGAATAAATCATGCAAACCAAACCACTTAATCTCAGTGTTTGTTTGTGTTAAACTCTCTTGACTTCATCCTTGATTGATTTTGCATAAACTAAATTTTGTAAATCATCACATATAACCCAAAACAAGATTTGATTCAAATATAACATGGGATAAGATTAAAATTGCAATTTATGCTAAATATGAAATATTAATCGATAATTTAACACGTATCAATATTAAAAATTTAGGGAATCTGGGGGCATGACTAGAAATTGCGGTCGCTACCCAACCCATAAGTAGTACGAGTTCAAAAAAACAAACTATTTGGAGATTGGCGGACACAAACTCTTACAGAGAATCTTGGTGCCTTCGAAAAAATAGAAGTTTCATTCGATTAGGTAGATTTCCCCCAACGCAATCCCCAGAAATCCCGCCAAAATGATCAAAGGATTCATCCACACAATCCAAAAACAGTTTTTTGCCATAGCAACACAAGTATTTATACACTTTTACAGACAAGTAAATCAAACCAGAACGCTTCACAAACAAGGTATCCCAAATTCCAATTCTAACCGAGTTTCTTTCCACCCAGTCCATCTATTTTACTTATGCCAACACTGAACCAAGCTCCAAATAACAAAGACAAATAAACCTTACTGTCCCACCACCCCTCCTAACATCTTTCGCCCCCCAACAACAAAACAAGAGAGAAGACAAAAACTACAAAAAGATCAACATCATGCTTCAGATTTTTGCTCTGAATCTAAGCTTACTATTGTCCCTTCATCACCCTCTAAAGATGACACAGAAAGCTTGCAATTAGGAGACATTTTCTTCACTTCCCCACTCGAATATATGAAAATCTTCCTCGCCATCCTACAAAATTCCCTGCAAGATATTTGAAAAAAAGAATGAAAAAACAGCTGAAAAAATGGAAATAACATTTTGGATTACAAATTGAAAGCCACTCACGGCCATGGATCATCACCAACAAGCATCATATCCCCCTCATCATCGGTGTAGACAACTTCCCATTTGTCCCGGGGATGAAGCTCTCCCTGAATCTTGAACATTTTCTCCAGCTCAGTTATAAGATCGTCATACCCTTCCAACACAGTCAAGTCAACAGCACGACCAACTGCAGCCCCTTGCATTTGCACCTTAACAAACAAAATCCAACTTAAATCAGAAACTGCCAATGTAAATCCAATTGAGAAATCAAAAAGATTGGCAAAAATAGTAATTTTCACCTTCGTACGAGTTCTAGTGGAAGTAGTGCAACCCTGCTTGTTTTGCATCTCATTCTGTAATAACTCCAATTTAACTTGCTTCTTTTCTTTCAAGGACTTTGGAGCGTCTGGATTCTGATGTCTATCAGCTTCAAACACAGCAGAGGAAGTGGGACGTTGAATACCACTGTTGAGCACAATGGTTGGAGACACCAATTTCTTGTCTGGTGCCAGAAAGTGGCTAGATTTAGTTTTCAAATCAACGCCAAATATCCTACAACTTGGGGAAGTCTCAGGTTTTCTCCCCTTCTCCACTTGGTCGCATATGGGGTAATTGATTGCCCTTGACGAGACGAGGGAGGTATAATCAGAAAGAAGATGTCTTGCTGAAACATTTTTATTCTCTTCTGTTGCATCTTGAAACAGATCTGGCAAACCTTTCGCAAGCGCAGGAGGTGGCCACATGCCATCCGGATGGGGCCTTGAGCCACAGCGGCTGCTGCTCCTGGGGACGTGATTATCAAGGTCCTTCGGCATTGGATGACAGACAGCTTCATTTACGTTGCTTTGGACTTCAGTAACACTACCTAAGTGGCTCAATTCAAGGGATGCAGCTGACCCCGGATACCAAAAAGGTGAAGCAGCTGAACTGGTGGTAGGTTCTACATTCCAAAAGGAAAAAAAAAAAGTCAAACTGCATGGATTTAATTAGAAGTAGACACCATAGTTTTAAATACCAGCACGAGGAAGATCAATAGGACGAGGTCTCTTGGTCTTTATCACTGGTTGAGTAAGGCTGGAAAAATCAGAAGCTACAAAAGGCTCTATCTCCCACGGTGAAACTCTATCAGGCCTTTGAATGGTTGCAGGTTCGTCCCATTGAATCTGAAAGGGCATTAGTGAGGAAAACAAGATCAGAAACAAGAAATTAGAGAAATCAATATTTGGTTAGGAATCAAAATTATTTCAACCTTTAATGACCGCCACTTAGAGTTGGACCACTGTGAGGAGATATCCTCAACCCCCACTATAGTACCTGTGAACCTGACAAGACAAACCCCATCAATAAAAGTGAAGAAATAGCTCCCAACAACAGAAAGAAATCACAAGACATACCTTCTTTCAGGAGAATCTTCTCCTTCAAATCTCATTCTGAACCGCATGCCCACAGAAAATCCATGACTAACGGCCTTTAGATACTTGTTCAATCCAATTATAAATTGACTTGTCCTGATGAATGGCAGACAACATAAGGAATCCAAAGCCAAAACTCAGAGAGAGAGAGAGAGAGAGTGTGTGTGTACTAAACCTTGGCTTATAGTACACAATAAAAAGAGTATTTGTTGTTATAGCATGAGAAGCAGTAGCCAGAACTCCAAGATGCATGCTCTGGCTGGATATCATAGACGGAGGCATGGGGCTTTGTTGCCGAACGAGACGGCGAACCCCAACACGCAATTCCCCATTATCATCCCTACACAGCAACAGTTGTAAATCAAAAACTTAATTGCTTACATACGTCCAGACCCACATGAATAATAGCATGAGGTAGTCGTGAAGCAATCCAAGATTGTCTACCTCAAAAAAACAAAAGCATCCCCTGCAACTAATCTTTTGGAAGTTACAAATGTACTCCATCCTGTTGTAAGCAAATGTCGTCGAGGTTGACCTGAAAACAAGAAGTGATGTAAACAGACAGACTAAAGGCCCAAGTCATGCCATCTATAATATCCGCACTTTTGGCTTTGGAGGGGATTGTTCAGGCTGAAACAGTTCAATCAAACAACAAACATTGCAGAGCGCAATAGAAAGTTTCAAAACCGAAAGTTTTACCTCTGAATATATGTTTAAATCGCCATTCATACCCATGAAGATCTTTAGCAACCAAATCCTGAGTTGGGGTTGCTTGGTCCAGGTCCTTGAGGATTAGAAACAGCATTCAAATGTCATAACACTAATACTTGGTTTAAAACATTTTAACATAAAAAAAATGAGTAGGAAAACAATACAAATCTGACTTCGAGCCACAGATCTTTCGTTACTACAACCCAAGTAGTTAGAACTTCCACCAAATTATTTGGTCTAATGAGGTGATCTTTTCCTATAACATAAACAGTTAGATTATATTTTCTCTCTTCAGCTCACTTTTATATGTAACCAGACAGAGTAGTGAAAACAAGAAGACTTACCAATGGAGGCAGGCATTCATTGGCATGCTTCCGGAGAACAGAAAACCCTCCATGGGTGCTTGTGTCAGAGGCCGTTAAAATCTTACAAAATGAGTTAACAGGTTGCTTTGGTTTATCAGGAGGACATGGATCGGAACTACTGGGCTCAGTTTGCTGCAAAAAATATCAACACAAAACATATAAAAATGTAGCATATTAACCCAGGATATTCCCAATTAGGGGCCTAAAAAGGAAACAACAGAGCAATTATAACAACACTATTTGCTTTCGTCTGAGGCTTAGTCTCTAGAACAGGCCACATAAAACCACTGCTCCCAAAATAAAAATGGCTTCCAAAGCAATAAATATTGTTACAAAGAATAACAATAACAGCAGCACCAGTCAAAACGGAAACATTTCTACAGACAGACCGAAAAAAATAAAAAATTTAAGAATTATTTTTTTAAAACATTGATTGAAATATATCAAAATATTTTAAAATACCGTAAAATATTACAAAACAATTGCAAAAAATGTATTGAAACATTACAAAATACCTCAAAACATTATGAAATATTATAAATCATCTTAAAGTATTAGAATTTTGATTAAATCCCTGATTCGTTTCGGTCTCTTTGAAAACAGAAACATTTCGACCGTTTCGAAATGAAAATTTTTATGGTAAAACTTCTTACATCTTCTTCCGGATGTAAAGTGATCTGAGCATAGACTTCATCTGTTTCTGGTTCCGCCTATTAAATGGACCAAAACAAATACAAATAAACATACCATTTTCTTCAAAATCAGATGAAGCAAAAGCAAATTTAGGAACTAAACATCAGAATTCAGAGATGTGAATACCAGAAGCCGAATATGAACAACACGACAAAGGATCTTAGATGGAAGATTAAACAGTGGGATTTGTTGAGTCAGTCCCTGATTAGTTGATGCCTCTAACTACAAAAACACAAAAATACATGACCCAAAATCAAAATGGAAATTGTAGGGTGAGAAATTAATGTTTTTAGAGAGAGAAAAAAGCTTACTTGTTCCATGTGACCTTGAGGGAAGTAATAAACTCTCTCGGAAGGACGAGGTACATCAACTAGAGGTCCTGCACATGTCCTCCATAGCTCTGTATAAAGATCATCGTTTTCCGTGCCTAAACACACGAATCATTCAAGAAAAAAAAAAAGGAAAACACAATTAAACTAAAAATGGTTCACGGCATGTGCCCTGCTGTGCTAGGATTTTCCAAAAGCGAAGGAAAATGAAGAAAAACAAATGGAAATAATATAGAAAATGTGAACTTTCAAGTTTTTACTTTCCCTTTTCGTCTCCTCAACATTCTCAACAATCAAACAGAGGGTCTAGTTGCGAGATGTTTCTACATATCACATAAATCCACGAAAACTACACCTATCCACTTATAACCTGATCTGTTTGGTTGCCGGTAAACTGAAAGAAAAAAGAAAGAAAGACAGAAAACAAAGCATGGATGAACGGAAATCACAGAAAAAATTCGAACATTCAAGGTCTTCATTTCTTCGACTTTCTCAGAAACCAAACAAAAGGTGAAGCTGCAACATTGTTAGACAAAAAACACCGATAATTCGACAAACCCGGATCTTTCTCACCTGTTTCATGGCGTTGTTCAGTAGGAGAAATCAAAGAGCCTCTGACAGAGTCAACCCGCGCCATCTTTAGTCACCACCAAAACCAAAGCTGAAATTTGAGTGAAAGAACACCAGAAACAGTAAAGTTTCTACGAACACCTCTGTTTCACGCGCTTCAACCTACTCCGTTTATCATCACAATCAATAATCCAAACAAAGCCGAATTTCATTTATTGCAGACAAATTAATCAACCCTTTTCATTGCTTTAATACATACACAGATATGTATATATAGAAGTGTTGGACTTTGTAACAGTCTCTTTGTAACGAGTGTAATCGATGATGTGCTCTTTCTCTTCTCTTTTCTCTCACTTAACAGTTACAAAACCACTCTCAGCTTTGAATTCTCAGTTAACCAAACCACCTTATCCAACATTTCTTACAACCTTCTCTCTCTCCCTAAGACAGTATCACTTGAACGAACATTAGCAAATCCCCAAATTCGCTTTCCAAGCGTCCTATTATACCACCACATTGTCTGTTCCCCTTCTCTCTCTCTCTCTCT
>CM042191.1:699284-711267 GCA_023539305.1 Ilex asprella
CCTATTTCACCTCAACGTATTATTTGTTAACTACAAAAAAAAAAAAACCAAATGAGTAATGAGCAACATTTATGGTGTTGAAAGACTGAGCCTGTTATCTAGTAATTTAAATGTCTCACCTCTCAAGTTTAATATTTCATGTACTCGTTTCAGTTATGATAATCAGTATTTGAATTCAAGACAGTAGTCAACGCAAGGTTAGACATCTTATAGTAAAAAAAAGAACAATTGAGTTATAAGTAATGATATATACACCAAATTTGTTTACCAAATTTTTGCACTAAATTATGTGGGCGGTTGAATTTCGTACAATTTCTTATTTCTAAATATTTAGTATTTATTTTTCCATTCCAAACTATCATCACTTGTTGTCACTGCAGCACCACCACCCCACTTTTACCCGAAGGGCAACTCCATGTCCGGGGTTGGGTCAGGTCGACACCTAGGGTGGGGTAGGAGTAGGTTATTGGCCCTTGCTTAGGCTAAAGTCTAGGGATTATCAAAATATTTGAATAAATTTTTAATTTATTACAACACTTAATCTTAATTATTATCAAACATTATAATGTTAATGTACATTTTATTTCATTCCCGTGTTCACTTCATTCCTATATAAAATATTTTTACGTATCCAATTCAGCTTAACTTCTAACATTTGATATTTTTCATTAAAGCAATGTTATTGGGACCTAAAAATCTGACCTAATTTATTGATCTAATTCACTGTAACCATTGGATTGGTTGTGAGCTCCGTCAAACATTGAAACTTGGTGCTAATCCAATGATTTTAATGAAGTCACATCATTTGGTCAGTAAATTATGACAGATTTTTAGGTTCAAATAATATTACTCTTTTCATTATCAATTTAATAATTATAGTAAAATAAATGTACCGATCAAATAAATATAGAAAGTCTTAATAAATTTATTTGTCTTTATCTTATTAAATTTTTTATTTTATAATTTAAGTTGAGCAAATTAATTATTAGATGTAGACACAGTGTACTAAATTATGTATATTATTATATATTATTTTTTATCTTAAATTCTTATTTACTAATGAGTAGTATCAAATTTATGCAAAATAACATAAATCCAACATTTATGATTAGTACAAAAAGAAGAAATACAATACTATTTTTGGTGAGTAAAAAAATAAAAATGTTTAACCATGGTTGGAATTAAAGGAGAGAGGGTTTGTTTGTACGGAAGGAAGGGAGAGTAAGTGGATGGTGCCTTCTATAACGGCGGCGCGGCATTAATCAGCGACGCCTTCACCCGCCGCACGGTTGACGGCGCATGGAATGGGGATGGGAATTGGGAAGCGTTAATTTTGGGCGGCGTTATAACGGAGTACTTTGCATCTCTTTCTTTGTCTGCTTGGTGGCAGGCAATCCTCTGTTGGCCGAGAGTAAAACCCAGCAAAAAATACATTTTCCACCTCACATTCATTATTTATTTCCACTTTTGGGTAATTTTGTTTGGTTGGGTTTTCCATCTTGGTAAACGCAAATAATTACTTCTTTTTTTTTTCAAAGACAGGGTTGTCCGGACAAATTTAAACAACCTTCCACTAATCTTCACCTTGGTCTATTCAAAGGCAATTTATCTGCGTCAAGTCTAAAAAATTTATAAAAAATAAATTTCTCCTACATGTTATAAAATCATCTTGTAATGATATTTTAGGAGTAATAATATTGATAATCACTTTATAAACCTTTTCCAAAATAATTGTAATTCTATTAATGTTTTTTTGTCCGACTCGTATAAAGTGTATTCTACGTTGAGATTGGATATAATTTTATTTTTTAATTATTTTAGCTCTTAAACAAGCAATCATTATGGGTCATTTCATTTTCCTATTAGGTGGAGCTTTAACAATACAGACATTATTTCAAAGAGAGCTCACTCTATAAAGCATCAGGTAGAAGGCCAAGAAAAATAGTGGGATTACGGCAACGTTATATCATTATTGTCATGTGATGTCATTAATCAATTATGAAATAATAAATAAGATTGATAAATTTCACTATTCTAACATTATAGAGGAGCCCATTAAATCTATTTGATATTCTATTACTAGTTAGTAACACCACACCACACCACACCATCAACATCACATAACGTTACTGTTACATCCAATAATTCTTCCCTTTTGAGGGGGACCAGAACATCAATGAGATATCAAACGAGAAGTACTAGAAATCTAATGTTGCACCAATTAGACCATTTCCATGGGAGTCTAGACCTTTTATCAAAGGCTTTTTTTTTTAATACTTACTTTTACAAAAAATTGTTAATTTAGGCATGCATAATCTATGGTGTTTGGTGGGTTCTCCTAGGATTTCACCGAAAATGGGGGGTGGGAATGTGTCACACACAGCCAATGGTAGAGAAGGACTGGCTTTTACATCCCATAGACTTCAATTAACTTGTCCTGACCATGTCCAATTGGTTAAAACAATAGGTCCCACAGTACACGTCATCATGCATTATATGTTGCCACGTGGACGTTTGGGGGTGGGGGTTGTTTGGGGTTGGCAGTGCACGAGTGGAATATGCCTTGTTGCCACCCTAATCCAATATAAGAGGGCACTGATTAATTAAGATAACAATGGTGAGTAGTAGGAGTAGGACAAACAAAAGGGAGTCAAGTTTGAAGAACCAAAGTGCTAATGATAACGACACAGAAAATGATGTCCCCATCATATTCTTATCCTTTAGTTGTGTTTGAAAGCTTCTTTCCCCCCTGGAAACTATTATATCCTCTTAGCATTTAGGGCTGTTTGTTTGCCGTTTTAGATTTAAGTGGTATAAAATTTTATATTCATTTCACTTTGATTTAATGGCATATTATATTCGGTTTTAAATTATAATTTCATCATTTTCTTTATTTGTTTGTCACAAATATTATTTGTGTAATACCTACTTAAAAGAAATCAACAATTGCAACTATTATGTAAAAAGATAATTTTAACTTTATAATACAAAGTCAACAATTTCGGCTTCAATATAAAGACATTGTAAATGATGGAATCTGAGTTTTTTTACACTTTAATACCGCATTCAAATTTGTACCAAGATATTATACCACTGGGTAGGTGGTATTGAATAACACCATATACAAGGCATTAGTGGAACTATTCACACCGGGTCGGTATTATGACCCGAAAATTAATACCGACAAAAAAAAAAGTCAAACAAACAAAATATGGAATAGGCCCCACATACTATTTTCTTTATACACCACCCTTATACCTCAAACAAACAACCCTTATAGTATAAACATGTTCAACCTATAAATCAAATCAACCTAATTCATCAATTCAACCATCTCTCTCTCAATATATATGTTTGTGTGTATATATATATATGCATGTATATTTATATACAATTGTGTTGTGGACGCATGTGTGTGAGTGTGCGGGTATGTGGATGTGTTTATATGGACATAAATATTTAATATTTTTTCACATAATTATTATTTATAGTTGTCGGTAACGCTTCTAACGACAAAAATACTACGAATATGTAAATAATTGTTCGAAAAATCAAGTCAATCTCACTTTTAAGAGAGTGTGGATTACCACTGATGTTTACCCAAAAACTTAAATAAAGCCAACTGGAGGAAGCTTGGGAAACTGTTATTAACCATAGAATTGTTTTCTTGTAGGTCTACGAATTTTGGAGCTGATAATTTGCATCGACTCACCTTAAATTAGATCACAAATCATTGGCTTTTATTATTTGATGGGACCAGAATTACAGTGGGATGATCTTAATATTCGAAGATTTTTATGCTTTTTTTCCATCGTGAGGTCGAATATCCCCAGACCCTCCGGGAAAAAAATAAAAAATAAATCCAACTCTTAGAAAGGATCTATTTCGGTTTGACTCTTAGAGAGAACGAAAAGTTAAAAGGATAGGTGGAATTTTTTTAAATTATTTCCAAATTATAATGATCACCGGACCTTTTAAAGTGAAAAATTGATAAGCATAAAGTATATTATTTGGTTATAATACTAAATATAACCGCACGAATGGGAATAATTTTAGCATAGATTGAGAAAAGTTGTTAGTCATGGGGTGGAATACAGATCATAGTCCTAACCATAATTAATTAAACCATGGGTCTCCCTTGTTTTAAGCTAATATGCTTCACTTAGGCAAGAAAAGAACTCAAACATCGTATAACAGACCCCATCTTCATTCATTTTTCATATCAATTACCAGTTTTTATGTGCCACTGAGTTCATAATAGTGGATATATACCCCAGGAGGAGTGATTAGAGGAGTAAATATTGAATATAACGGTGACATCATGTCATCACTGTCACGTGGTGTCACTATCAAATTAGAAAACTAGAAATAGAGAAAGTGAAGTTCACTATTTTTATAACTATCAATAACCACCACATGCAATCACCAAAACATAGGATTAGTGGAACTCATATTCTCTATTTTTAATTGGATGGTGATACTACTTAACAGTGTCACCGTTGCAATGAATATTTACTCTGGTTAGAGGGATTAAGTTACAGAATAATAAAATTTTATTGCCAAAATAACCCAATTTTGATGTGAGCTATCGGGTTTGAATCTTTTTATCCTCATGGGTGACCTGTGAGATCCTACAATCATTGTAGTGATTGGTTTTTGTATCTTCGAGGTATTTGTATTTTTTTGTTGCATTTTTTCGTAGGGATGTAATTTGGGTTGTGTAACTCGATTTCAACCCTAGTCTAACCTGAAAAAATTAGGGCTTGGACAAGAGTTTTTTATGTTTGGGTTAAAAAATTTCAACCCAAATTCAATTTGGGTGGGCCTATAATTGACCCCTCAAACCCGAGGGTTGAACCCGAATATTAAAATCGGGTTCAAATCAAATTACTATTATATAAATACAATTTTATAATTTATTTTAGGGTTAATTTGATTCTCAACTCAGTTTGCGCAGTGTTTGTGACTGTATTTTGTATGATTGTGGTTGCATTGAGATCTTAATATTCTGATTTTTATTTTAAAAACTTGATTGAAGTTATTGGTTGTTAAATTATTTGAATATTATGTAATATATGTATCAGGTTTAAAACATTAACTCAAAATCAGCCTGTTAAATAACTCGAAATCATTAACCCAAATTCAACTCGAGCCCGCTCAAATTAAACTCAGGCAATGCTTGTGTTAAGCTTATCAACCCGAGGTAGTGTTAGGATTAGGGTTAGGGTTAAAAATTATATACCTAGGGTTGAATTAGGGTTGACTGTCTAACCCGCCCGAGTTGTACCCCTATTTTTTCGTGATACGAGACAATTTATTCTTTTTCAATATAGTAAAAAATCAAAATCAAAATCAAAATCCATTATAATAGTGGGTTATTTTTGGATTAAAATGTTGATATGATCAAGGTGTGAAATGAATCAATGATAGACTGAATCATTATTATGCAGCTCGGGTAAACTAATAGTTCTTTCAGCCATCTATACAGAACTATCAAAAGAAAAGGAGAGGGTGAAAGACCCAACTTTAGTCAATCTACAAAGGAGGATTAGATTCCTTCTTTGCATCTTTTTAACACTAAGCAACCACTTTGACCCTTATTTTTTTTTTTTTGCAACAAGATACATCCAATAAATTTTGTACCCCACCTTTTAGCTGTCGAAAACAATTAAATTTTTTTAAACAAAATTACTTCTATTAAATATTACCTTCAACGACTATAGACTCCTTAGAAACTTAGTATCTTTTATCTAACTATAACATAATTGAAAGTGATTTTGTAAACTTCGAGGAAAGTTCTTCTCTTACCCTTCCTATATTCATCATATATTCTAACAACTCCTACATTAGTCATGCATCGACGTTCCATATTCAATGACTGCAATTTTTCCAAAATAAAACCTTGAAGATTGATTAAATACGTTGTCGTGGAATTTTTTGTTTTTTTTGTTACTCTTTTTGGCATAATATGACATAGAAAGCCTTTGTTTTCTTATAAACAATTTCATTAGTCATAGGAATACAGCTCTTCAAACAAAATCATGAACTATTAATAATGACCTAGAGAAACCTAACCTTTGCTAAACCAATCATCCACAAAGGTTGGAATGCAACCTTTTTTGCTTAGCAATTACGTTGGAATTTCTTCAAGACTTGACGGGAATAAGTTAATTAAGTATAATAATGTGGAATTTGGACAATAATTACATGATTAGGTGCTAAATTCCAACTATACTACTCCTAACACGAGGCATGGACAAGAACAAAGACTTACTCATCACATACTGCCGTCCCAAGATACCTAAGTTGAATTAAGCACCTCGAAGATCTTATCCTTCTTGTTCTCTATGTCCCATTTGGATCATGGGGAGACCAAACCACTTCTCTTTATTCAATTTCTCAATAAACTTTTTTCATAGTCTTGGAATCTTGACAGAATCTTTTAAGATACTAAAATCCCATTTCCTTATTTTTTTTTTATCTTCTTAAAATTACTTTCCTCATTGGGACTTGTTAAAGTTAAGTGGTCTATTGGGTGGGGTTAAGTGGTGGAAAAAAATATTAGGAGTCCATTGACACTACATCATAATTGTCTCGTGATATTACCATCCAATAAAAATATAACAAATAAAAATGTGAAACGCATATATTTTATAGTAATCACTCTGTCATATCATTTAATAATCACTTAAATATAATTTATCTTGTCCTTTTGTAAGGTTTATTATTAATGGTGAGCTACAAAGCACAGATATGAATACAACGATACGATAAAATCTAAAAAAACGAGTGCGGGTACGGGTACGACAAGAATACGTCCATAAAAAATATATATATTTTAATTTTATTGTTATATTTGATATAATTATTATGATTTATAAAGTGAATCACACATCTATCAAAGATATATAATAATAACTAATCATTCTATCATTTAGGAATCATACATTCATATTTTTTTTTTTTTGCAAATAAGGGCTGAACCATATTTGTTTTGGTGCTCTTATTCTTTCTAAAAATTTTAAGTAATATCCCGACATATCCATGTCATATAATCGACATATCTCTGACGTATTTGAAATTCAAATTTATTTTTTTAATTATAGGATACTTCTCAATCGAATCAGATACATATCCGACCGTATCGGATGCATATTCGTATCCAGAAAGTATCTAATACTGATATTTTGACCATTTTGAAATGTCCGTACTTCATAGATGGTGAGTTATAGAAAAAGAGAGAAGTTAACCTATAATAAATTTCATCATTGGTTGACAGGGTGGTTTTTAGTGACCCCTCCGGGCCCTCCCCACGCCATCCCCCAGGTTTTAGTCTACTTGATGTGGGGTACCCTACAAATTATTAAAGAATAAGCAGGAGAGATTAGTTTATTTAATCTGGGTCATAGGAAACTTCAAAGAAACATGTAAAGACAAATCATGGGACAATTGGGTTATATATATAGTTTCATAGGAGTGGAGTGGAGTCCCTCCCTTCATTTGGTTAATTCCATGTAAGCAAAAATGTATGTTTATGTTTAATTTACTGTTAAAAAAGGCACAACAAAGACTCCAACATAAGCCTGTGTCCAATCAAAATTGTTCCATCTACTCAACTTCACTCTTTGAAGGATCAAGCTAGGGAGATCCTTCAAGACTAGTTTTAGTTAGCAAATTACAATCATGAGACATACCTGATCAAATATGAGATTTGATCCAAGTAATCAATATACCATATACCATCATTTTTGTGTATACTTATAAGGGGGTGATCGACGAGAATTTCACTTTTACTCGGCATTTAAAATTGTATTTGGCTTAGTAAACTAGTAACTTAATTTCTTTCTCATGCAGTAACGGTCGAATTTTAATATCATATGAAGCTTCCCAGGTCCCATTATCCATTTTCAAGATTAAACATGTTGGGATGATTTGACATTCATTTTTTCTTTCTAAGCACATGACCCAACTCATGAAAGTTTATACATGAGTATGTGGAAAAGCTGCTGGTTTGTTTCAACTTGAGTGTCCTTGTGGTAATAATATATTAAAGACACTTTCCACATATGCTCACCCCCCCCCCCCCCCCACCAACATACTGATAGCTGTTTGGGAGTATGAGAAGACGGAAATTCAGGGGAATCCCATGACAACCCTAGAGAAAGAAATTTTGTATTTCTTGGTCCAACATGATTCTAACCAGAGCAACTGCCCAAACGTGGAAAACATATTAGATGTAACGATTACACCATGTCTAATCTGTGGAAAGCTGCTGGTTTGTTTCAACTTGGAGGTCCATGTGGTAATAATATATTAAAGACACTTTCCACAGATGCTTTCACTCTCTCTCTCTCTCTCTCTCTCTCTCACCCACACCCACACCCACACCCACACCCACACCCACATACTGATAGCTGTTTGGGAGTATGAGAAGAGGAAAATTCAGGGGAATCCCATGACAACCCTAGAGAAAGAAATTTTGTATTTCTTGGTCCAACATGATTCTAACCGGAGCGACTGCCCAAACATGGAAAAAATATTAGATATAACGATTACACCGTGTCTAATGTAAAACAGCACAAAGAGTCGTGTGGATGGTGGATGATTGATCTAATTAGGTAAACTTACCACCAAGTCAATAAGCATATTGTTGGCCTCTGGTTGGCCAATTAATGGCCTAACAAACAATCAAATCACTGATAAAAGTAGGCAAGCAAATTGGTATAGGACTTCGAGGGGGTACCAAAATATAGGCCTCCTTGCAAATCATAGGATAGACCAAATTCAAATTATCTAATATATCTTTCCTTAATTTTACTCAATTGTGTAAAACCCTTTGTGTATCTTTCCGGACTCGCCGATTAAACTTGTGAATGCTACATGAATTTATTATAGTGATCTACTATTGAGTAAAATTGAAAATAAATATATAATAAAAAAAATTCACTACATTAAATACAACATAAAATCAAGAAAATTCAAATTCAATATTCTCCTCTTCCATATTTGCAAAATTTTTTTAAAAAATTAAAAACATCTAGGATTGAAATGTGCAAAATCTTTACATCATTTCGACTGATACTTTAAAATAAAAGAATAGGGCTTATGCTCTTTTTTTTTTTCCTTTGATTTACTAAAAAGAGATTGTGCCTACTATTTTCTCCATTTATCTACTAATGTATTGTATTATATTACTGGGGTTTAGGGTGATTGACAGATGGGCGCAAGAACGATGATTAAAGCCTTACACATGCTGACGTCAGAATGATGACCACACCCGTGAATAGAATAGAACAACCCACTCCTTTAACGTATTTTGTGTCACTAACCCAACAGGATGCCTCCATTTCTCCTTTGTTTTTTTCTGCTTGAAATTCACCATTTGTCATCCGTAAAGGGCCACAAAACCTTCCGTCTCTTTGCAACTTATTATGTTTATTATTTCCTTCCAGACTCTAGTAATGAGGTCGACAAATTAAGTCCAAGCAACAATGCTCTAATAACACAACTCCTCAAACATGTACTGATGCAAAAATAACACTCTCTGCAACAAGTCAACGACCATTTATTGTTCATCTTTCTTTCAAATATCATCCACCACTTTAATGACAAAGGAAACTGCCAACCTCTAAAAATAGAGACCCAAAAAGAAAAGCCCCCGTCTGTCCGAAACCCATTCCAATTGTAATCTCCACTTTCACACACAAACCCCCCCCCCCCAAACAAAAAAAACACACACACACAAAAGTATTAAAGGACGCATACAGTGAACTCAGTATGCTCGTCACGCAAAGGACATCAGGTATAATTGAAACAAGAGGTGCCCATCTTATAGAACAATCCCAAGTTTCCAGACAAAACTTTTGTTTTCTAACGAAAAAGGGATATGCAAATTATATTACTCTAAAATAATAATTAACTTTGACAACTCAATCAGATTTCCTCAAAAAAATACAATATTTCTTCCCGACCTAACAAACTTAACCACACCGAATGATGCAAATGCTAGAGGGAGGACACCAAAAAAATGAAGTTTTAAGGTACAACATGATTAACCGCAAGGTACATGCAATGCAACAATTGCCATAGAAGCATGTTGAACCAGACTAATAGACAATGAGGAAGGCAAGACAAGGGACATACCGTGACTATGAAGGAAGCAAACTCTGCTGCATAACATCCTGCAAAAGACACTTTGATGCTTACCCAACTGACCCAGTTGCTTGCAATGCAATGCAAAAGTTCCATTTGCTCACAGAAGCAGTGGGACAACACCAGACTCAGCAAAACTGTGACCACAAATCCAAATCATTTCCTTATCATCATATGAGAACCTGCAAATTTGCACAAATGGATAATTAACTGTGTTTTTAAATTTTTTTTCTTCTTATTTAGATAAAGAATCACGAGAATGTAGTACACAAATCTAAACAAATTCAATAAAAAAAATTAAGTAGGGATCGGCACAACATAGATATACACGAGGTTTATCACAACATGCATCAGTACTTTCACAATAAATGCAGGGGATAAGTGACAAGCTAACATTACAAACGTGCGTGGATGGCAGCGAAATTGTTAAGCATGTTTAATTATCTGATGACAAGGCACTAGAGAGATGAGATCAACATTCCACTGCTACAACTCCTCCATGCCCCAACCCATAATCCGCCTTTCCCTATCCCTACATCCGATCATAAACCTACAACCACCACCACCACGCCACAAACCACCTCCACCTTCACCATAACACTCCCACTGCTGTCACAACCACTTATCCACCACTACGCCACAACTACCTCCACCCCAACCTCACACCCACAGCACCTACACCCACCCAAGGGCGAAGGGAGGCTAGGGCCAGCGTGGCCACGTGCCCCCCCTCAAAAAAAAAAATATTAGTTAAGTATATATATTATATATTTGTATAATATATTACCCAAAATTCAAGATAAAAATATTAGGCCCACAATATTTACCCAAAAGAAATAAAAAACTAAACCCATTTAAAACAAAAAAAAATTGAGCTCACTATTATTTACCCAAACTTATTAAAAAATCAAATATTTGACCTATCACAATACACTCAAACCTATTAAAAAAACAAAACTTTTAGCCCAACATTAAAAACAAAATTTTAGGCCCAATATTAAAAATAAAACTTTTAGCCCACCCGCCATTAAAAAATAAATTTTTTGGTCCACTTGACTAAAATCTATCTTATCTTTTTTTTTCCTTCTCTCTATCTCATTCACTCCCAATTGCCCACTGCCCAGCCACAAGAAAAAGAGAAGTAACACGGAGAAGCTCAACACACAAGAAGCTCAGTTCCTTGAGCTTTTTGTACTTCCTTGCACGGTTGCACCGACACATCACCACCGACAAAACTCAAAGAAGTAAATACTCTTTCTCTTTAGGCTTTGATTTATATAAACCAGATTTTTTGGATTTTTTTTTTGTTTTTATCCATAGCTACAAAGCCCGAAGAAAGAGAGAGAAAACCAGTGGTTAAGCGCGTTCGCAGCATAGGAGAGACCAATGGGGTTAAAATGGAGAAAATGTATAAAATCCCTAGTTGTAACTAAATAAATAATAATTTTACAACGGACTTGTGATTGTGCGCATTGATAGAAAATTAGTGAAAAATTAATTTATATTTAATTCATATACAAAATTTTAGTTATTTTTTAAAAAATTATATTTTATTGAAATATATAATTTGGTTAAAAATGTACTACATTTTTTTTGGTCTTTATGTTAGGATTTTGTTTCGGCTAAAAAAAAATGAATTTACTATTTCACAATAATTTTGTTTTGATTCTTATTTTTTTATTATTCTTGAACTGAATTTGTTTGTATCAATTTCAACTAAATATTTTTTTATACCAGTTATATTTTGTCCCCTCAGACATTCATGGCTTCGTCCCCAACAATATATATTTTTTTTGACATTTTTTATGTTAAATGGACTTCATGTATCAAA
>CM042191.1:720853-740041 GCA_023539305.1 Ilex asprella
AAGCATAAAAAAAATTATTTTTATTTTTCATCAATTCTACCAAACACAAATAAAAGAAACCGTATCATTCCTACTACTTCATTTCTTGAAGGATATAAATTATATCTCTTTTACTTTTTATTCTTTATTACTTTTGATTATTCCTATCAATTCTTATTACTTTTCATTATTCCTATCAAACAGAGTTTAAGATATTCATGAGAGATAAATTTCTTATGGTCTGACCTCAAAAAATTATCAAGATTCAAATACAAAATGTTTGAGTTTACAACTTATGCACACCTCAACTAATATTATATATTTTTTAGGATATTTTTGAGTTTTTTGAACATCCTAATTTGTTGGTGGAGAATGCACTTCCCGTGCACACTTATTCTAAGCTTTATCTCTCAAGCGAGTTTGTGTTGTGTCTTAACGGGTTTATGTCATAAAATACTCTATTCATACCCAATTTATTTATTAATTTGTGTCTAACGAGTCGTGTCATATCAGGTTCGTGTCTTGTATGATTCACGTATAATAACTGGTATATAAACGAGTCTTGTCGTTTATTTCTTTTTATTGGTTTTATCCATACTCGATTTGTTTATTAATCGTGTCATGTCGGTCCACTCGTTTACAAAATGAGTGAATTAAAGAAGATATAAATTCTCTAATTTTATGTTGTGATAATAAATCATTTCATATTTTAACACTTGAGCTAAACATTGTGAAATACTTCAATTTAAGTACTAAATTGACTTATCAAATACCATCTAAAATATTTTGACCCGGATCCAGAGGCTTCTGTAGCCTGCTTGGATCCAGTAGGCGTTAATTAAGCCTTATGTGTGATAATATGAGCCCAATCCGTTTCAGGCCTGGTTGTCTCACCATTTGAAATTTGGCCCACACAAAAGGCCAATCTACTGTGTGCAGCTGAATTGGGCCTATACAGTTGTTCAAGACTTGAGAGTATTCAGTTTGGGTTGTTTTGACATTTAGAAAATTAAATTAGTTACAGTAACGGTATAAATCTACGAGGGTCAATTGGAATCAAGAATGTAACCATCGCCCTGTAGAAAAAAAAATGTATGAAACTAGTCACTCACTTAGAGTTGTTGAAATCTAGTGCAGTTAAATTTCATTTTTTTTTCTAGGTTGAATAGTGAGGGGTGTTCACTGTACAGGCTAAGTTACGCACACTTTGACTAATTTCTTTTTCGATCTAATCAAAAGCAGGTGATTCACGCCGAAAATAAGGTATTCATAGGAAATAAATCTCTAATGGTCTAGTCCCAATGGATTGCCAAATTCAAACTCATGACATTTAGATTTACAATTTATCATTGTTATCACTTGAGCTACCCTTGTGACATGTTTGGTTTATGTACAAATAAATGATGGAACTGAGTAATTAGTTCTCATCCAATTCATGAAATGGTGTTAACAAGAGTACTGTTTAATATTATCCTTGTATAACAAATTTAGATCAAGGTTGAGATAATATATAAGTCTATAATTATAATACTAAATTTATGTTTGGATTAAGTAATAATATATGGTATTAAGTTAAAAATGATAAAACAAATATTGAGGGTAAAAATTTGTATAATGTATAATTTTTACATGAAGGTGTGACTTTAAGTTTGCAAGGAAAATAAAGTCGTTGTTTCAATACTTAACTTGTTAAAAATAATACTGCCTACTATATAATATTCATTACTACCTACTATTATGTGTTAAACAGCAATAGTGATCCAGGTCGGGATTAATTAAAAATTAATGCCGGGTCACTATAATCTTATTTAAACTTAGTATTATATTATAACTAGATTAAACTAATCCAATTCACTCCTTAATACCTAAACCAAACATACCTTTTGGGTTCTAACCTCATCTAAACTAACTAGTTTAGACACAACTTGATAAAATTTTAAGTTTTTTTTTATTAAAAAAAAAAATCCCTGTAAGGAGTTGCTCATTCTCTCTAAGCTTAGTCGTGTATGTAGTAGTAGTAGTACCCATTTGAACATCTATGAATGTATCATTCATAGACTAAGATGTATATAAGTCAATTATGTAGAATACGAATCAATCACATATTTACTCTATTGACAAATAAAACAACGTTACCAAGATGCTGCTACAGCTACACTAGGGTGGGGAGAGGAGAAGAGAGATCAAGGAGGGTGACTTTTTTGTGTTTTTTTTCCTTTTTACCGACGACAAGTAGAGGGGGAGAAACATGCATTAACCTTGTAGAATATCATATCAAATTGCAGGGTCATGTGATTTGTAGGGCACAAGGTATGCTCTTCTCTGAAGCTGGAGTAAGGGATTGTCTGCCTTATCATCCAAAAATGCAGTGGGTCAGTTGTTTTACACTCTCAAAAGAAAGAGCAAACAACTATATGCTTAACTCATGCCATAAACCATGCATGACTACCTCCAATGCGACAAACAAAATTCTCCACAAATCCTTGCAAGTATTTTTCATCACCTGTTATATTTTCTGTCATCTTGTGCGGTGTAAAATCCATAACCCTATAGTTGAGAGTCATGCCAAAACTTTTCATTATTTGAAGTGGTTGGCCAGCCTATACAGAAGATTTTGTACGTTTTTTGGAAAACACTAATAATTGGATCTCATCTTCTTGTCAGTAAGAATAGAGACAAATACAATCACTACTACACTTTCAAGCTGAAGTAGAAGTGTTTGAATTGCATTTCAAAGAATGGGATCTAAAAATAATTTTTAAAAAGAGTTTTAAAAAAGTGTATTTTGATATTTTTTGTGTCTAAAAACTTGTTTGATTATATATTTTCAAAATTAGTTATACAGAACAGAAAACAGTAAAATTTATTTAGACAATAACAAAAAATAATAATAATAATAGTAATCCAAAAATAAATGGTTTTTTTTTTAAATTTCGATTCTAATATTATACTCGCTGTAATTTCTTCTCAATTATCAAAATAAACATATTATACCCAAAGGCACAAAATACAACACTGCAATAATACCAAATAACCATCATATTATAGCTTGCTTTAATCATATTATACCTAAAAACACAAACACAACACCCGAAATAATATGAAATAACCATCATATTATACACAAATTTATGTATTTTTGTAAATCATGTAAAAATCATGTATACCCAAAGCTTCAATCATGTAAAAACCAAATTTGATACTACAGATCTTGTTAGATTTGTAAAACCCGGATTTATGAATTTTACAAACACACATACATACAGAGAAAGGGAGGTCGGAGCTGTTGGTCATCAATGGAGCCCAGCTGATAATAGAGAGACGTCGGAGCTATAGGTCATCGTTCATTGTTCCAGGCGTTCGTCGTTTGTCGTTTCATGGGAGTTTTTAGGCTTTATATAGTAAGGTGTTGATTTTGCAACCAACGAGATTCAATGGTGAGATCTCATTAATTGGACTTTTGTTTCCTGTGTTTTCCCTTTTTTTGAAAACCTATTCCCAAATTTGGCCAAACACCAATCACTTGTTCTCTAAAACTCCATCTTAATTATTACTCTTTTTTTTTTTTGAAAATTAAAGATTGAAAAAATCTAAACAAACAAGTTTTCACTTATTTTTAGAGTTTTGAGAACAAAAAATTATTTTGTAAACACAAACCAAATAGGACCATAGTTTCTGAAAATTGAATCAAATATACCACCACAGGCAATATCCTTGTATTTGCTTAACCAATTGGACAATTTTGAGGAACTAATCATAATCCTTAGAGAAATGAAGATCTTTTGTTCATACTTTCTCATAGAGAAATGAAGATCTCTTTCCTTTTCTTTTCTTTTCTTTTTTTTTTTTTTGAGCAAGAAACAAGAGAAGATTGAAGTTCCACGGGTTTCAATCGCTTTTGGCAGTGGACAACACACAGCAAGTTGCTATTGATGAAAATTTGGAGCTTGGGATGATTCCAGAAAGGGTCACAACTCTAATGTCGTCATGTAGAATGGTAAAAGTTTTGGGAAGCTGTAAATCTCTGCACTATGATATGTCAACTTCATCATGGACACATGATTGAACCTTCAATTCGGACTTCCTGAGAAATTATTTCTAGTGTACATATATTGTACTTGCTGAAAAAAAACAAAAAAAGACTATACTGCAGAATTCATGTGTAAAAAATGCAATTATTTTATCATTTAAGCGTTATATCATATAGTAAGAAGATCTCATTCGATACCTTTCCTTCAATAAGGTCTCATTCAATATCCGTTCCCTTAATTTTCTCAAACCTATTATAAACTCAAGTACCCTGTACACCATGTTCATATGTGATTTCCCAGTCATATATAATGAGTGAATTACCGTTGAATGAAACAGAATAAAAGTGTGTTGGGGAATTTATAGATCCTTAACGAAAAAAATAAAAACCTGTGGTTTCTCCTTGAATGATGTGGCTGAAGTGTTCAGCCAGAAAATAGAATGGGATCGTGGTCACTAGGCTTAGAAAAGGGTATTAAATGATGTCTAGCAACTCACCACCCATTGATAGCAATAAGACGGAATTCCATTATTTGAAGTTTTGTTTGAATGCATCTTTCTCGTATCGATCAAAGCGAAACTTAAGGTTTCAATGAGCTCGTGCGAGGCATTTACGTTTTTTTGTCTAAGTTCATCAAGTAATATGAGGAAGAGAAATGTTGTCTTCACCGCTCAATTGAAAAAGTGCAATACCTAAATACTATTCGCTCTAATTTTCAGAAAATAAAAGAATCAAGATAATGCAATTTTATAAGAATGGAGTTTTTTGGTTTTCAAAGGGAGAATTTAGAAATGAATTATCAAGATAATGGCAAATGGCAAATGGCAAATGGCCAATATAAGGATCTAACAGAGATATATTCATCAAGTAGAATACTTATACTTCTCCACATACATGTATTCCAGATTCGAGCTAGCTTGTCGTTTGTGACCTCCATGACCGTGACTAATAATATACACTCTTGGACAAAAAATATCCTCTACATTGTTGTGTGATTCTGAGACCCTCAATAATGGAAATATAAATAAATAAAGGTATGCTCTTTTATTTCATATTATTTTTATTACTATAGGGTGTTCAAGTTTATACCGACTACTCTTTTGAGCT
This sequence comes from Ilex asprella, assembly GCA_023539305.1. Lineage (NCBI taxonomy): Eukaryota > Viridiplantae > Streptophyta > Magnoliopsida > Aquifoliales > Aquifoliaceae > Ilex > Ilex asprella. The sequence goes on from CM042191.1 coordinate 725,970, forward strand.
TTGAATCAACCATTGTAACTCGAGTTAATTTAAGGACATGATAAGCAAGTTTAGCATCTCTTAATTCTAGTAATTTTCCTCCGACTGGGTGATTAAATTTTCGATTGCTGTCTAATAATGTATATATTTTGTGTTACATCAAAATCATAATCTTTGGTAACAACTATTGATTGTCTTGTGTCCAAACTGGTAGCTGCAAGATGTTTTCAAGTTTTAACTGCTTCATAATTGAAAAGATGGTGTTTGTTGTTATCAAATCCTTTATGGCATTTCACTTGCAGATTGGAATGTTGTGTAAGTCACTACAATGGCATCCATAGTATTCAAATGGAAATAGAGTATGATATATGTTTTCTTCAAATGCTCTTTGTTTTTTTGTGATAAATAGAAACTTTTATAAGAGATGTAGTTGCGTCCAAATAAATGGTGAGAAAATTTGGAAAAAAAACTCGTCATCATCTCCATTCTATGAGGTTATTCCTTCTTTGTCAAACATTGTGACAGCTCCCTTTCAGAAAATGAAACATCTAACTCATATAGAATTGAAAATTTTTCATTTTCCAGACGTTCGATTTTACATCGCCATATTCGTGGTTGATAAATGGCGAGACTTCCTAATACTAATAGTTGATTTGCTTCTTGCTCAACTATTGCTAAGCTCACATATATCTGTGTGTGTAGCCTAATGTACGAGTCTTAATTTGTGAAGGCTTAGATTAAGCGATCTTACCTATTTATACAAATGACTCGAATATACGCCACTCAAATTAATCATAATGAAACAATTTTATGATCACATGGCCCTTATGATTAATACAATAGTGCATGTAAAATAAGAACATACCACATAGCATTTCACTGTCTATCCATCATAAATGAATGTGGCATCACCAGGGAACTGCCCACCACAAGAATTGGAATACCCTACCTCAGACAAATAATAATCACTCACACTCTCAGACCAAACCTCTCTCCCACCATCGACCAGCTCCGGCAGCTCAATTTCACCCCAAAAGTCATCACCACCGTCGCCATCCAATTCTCTGTCTTTCTTCTCCACCATCACTACAGCCTTTGCCGCCATAGCTGCCGCCTCCTGAATATCCCTAGCTTTACATGAGGAAGGCCGTGGTAAGAGCTCGATTTCGTCGGGAAAATTTAACTGTGCTTTACGTCCTTTCAGACAGTGTGCAGCAACATCATATGCCCTCGCCGCCATCTCCGGCGCCGGAAAAGAACCTAGCCATATACGTGACTTTTTTCTTGGTTCCCTAATTTCCGACACCCATTTGCCCCAGCGTCGTTTCCGGACACCTCTGAATACTGGATGCCTCGTACCGCCTCGAACAATGCCGGCTTCTCTGTGCTTGTCGCCGGTGGTGGTCTCCGAAGACGTGGTTAGGTCATCTTCAGAGCATGGTGGTGGTTGCTCCATTACAAAAAAAAAAAAAAAACCGTTGGCTTATGCTTGTATGCCTTTAATATTGATGTTTGTATGTAATAGACAACATCTACATATCAACCAATCCTTCCAATTCCTACATTACCCTTTCAACATTAAGTTGATAAAACATGCATCAAGCGCATAAAAGTGCGTGATATTCCTAGAGGTAATATATCTCATAACGTAGATAAAGTTTGAGTAATGTTTTGTATCCTAAATGTGCATCTCAAATTAATGAGAACCATTGAAAGAGTGGGTCCCAATAAAAAAAATTAATAGGACCCACTCATCCAATAGTTCCCATTGATTTAAAATACATATTTGGAATACAAATTTGAGATATATAGCATTGCTCATAAAGTTTATAGTGATTGACTGATTACAAGACTATTAAACGATTGGAGTAATTTAAGATTGATAAGATTCAATTAGGTTTTGGCTTCATATCATTAGTCGAATGTGGTAAGACCTATAAGGTCGATGGATGTAGATCTCCTCTATTATTCTTTCCCTTCAATTTCGTTCAATACAATATTAGATGAGTGACATGTGTAAGATTTTAAATTTCAATAGACAAATTTTTTTACTTTTCATTTTATTAGGATCTATAAGTAAACCAAATCCAAGTAATGTGTGACACTAATCAAGTAGGGCTCCAACTTCAAATATATTATTTTTTATGTCATATTATTGTCTAAGATTATCTACAACCTTGACTCAAATATTTCTTTAAATTTGAGTTAACAAGTTGAGTTAAAAAATTATTTAATATAAAGCATTCTAATGGATAAATTAGAATTTAAAGAGAGAAAAATTCAAATTTTTTAAAAAAATAAAAATAAACCCAAATTTAAAAGAATGTGAAAGATTTGAATCTCTTTTAATATGAGTAAAAATTTGAATACCACTTTATTTGGTATGAGTTTAAGTAAAAGACATCAGCTTATTTTTAACTTGTTTCTCCTCAAATTTAGGTTTGTGTCAAGATTTGAATAATTACATATGCACTGATAAATTGTATTCAAAAGATCTAATATTATAATTAGAAAATTTAATTCTCAACTGATAAAAATAAAATAACAGTTAAGATTGATCACTTTTTTATTCATTAAGATATAACTACATGAAATTCATCCAAATTTTTTTTCTCGCTCATAAGCATTATCTTTTCTGCATCACTAATAATGCCAAACAATTCAACCAAGTAGCTCTCTAATATTAAATAACCCTATTAACATATAGCTAACTCGTTCTTCTCTTTCCCTAACCTCTCTCTTATTTTCTCTTTGTTCACTTTAATTTTAAAATGAGTAATTAAAGTATAATATAAAATACTAGTCATAACTCATATATGAAGGCACGATAAAATATAAAATTCGAACGTCCAAAAAATCAATCTCATTATATTAAATTTTTACAAAATATATTAACTACAAATTAATCAAATATTAAATAATTAAATATATGATAAAAATGAGTGATGCGATATTTTTAGGGAGAAAATATATAAATGATTAAACATGTGATAGAAATGAGTATTGCGATTTGACGTTTGAGTATGACAAATAGATAATTGGTGAGGTAAGTGATTGATGATGGTTTTAAGAAGAAAAATACGACTGAGATAAAATTCAAACACACTCTTGTTTTATTATATAGATTATACGACCAATGCTTAATTAAAATTTATATTATAAAATATTTTTAGACACGAGGTTATTTATAGTACTTCTCTATGTTCCAATACTTTTTTTGAAAATTTAAACTTAAGAGGTATGATGTCTCGATTAATTATACAGATTTTGAGAGATAGTTAAATAAAAATTGACTAATAAGAATTAATTATCGAATTAAGTTTATATAAAAATCTAATTTCAATAATTCAACTCTAACTCGAGATCGGACTTGACTTGGCTGGTCATAACCGAGCCAATCCTAAATATACTCAAACTTAATTAAGATTTTGCTACATAATTATCCTTAATTAAGATTATACAAAATGGGATTGGAACGGAAAGCAAGCGCGTGGGAATAGGAAGTGGGGGGTTGTTTGAATTTGCTTAAGTCGATTTGACAATATTACCCTTTTTGCGACGGATCACTGTCAAAGCTCAATGCTAAAAAGCTTTTGGGCTCCATAGGGTTGGGAGGTTCACATGCGAACAACACGTGATTGCGGTGACCTCCTTTTGTTTTTATTGCCTTTTTCCTAGGATAATTTTTTTTTTTTTTTACTCTATTGTATTGTTGAAATCCAATTGGCCAGCAAAAATGTGTTTTTTTTTTATCGTGTTAACTTTATGACACGTTTGAACCATAATAATTTTAATTGAAAATGAGTATCTAATTTTTAGTAACAAGATACTCAAGTTTTAATTATCATAATAATTTTATATTTAATATTTGATTATTGTTAACAATCTAGTGTGAGAATTAATATCATTGTCAAATTATGTTAAGAAATAATTTAATTTTAGAAAAGAAATTGATTTTAGGAGGAAAATTTCATTTTTGAAATGACGTTAATTTTATGAAGGAGTTTCATTTTGAGATTTTTACTCTTTTTATAAAATACTCAATCAATGTAGGTATGAGATTATCACTATTAACCATGAGTTTAGGATACCCAACGTTATTGGAGATTGAATTACGATATTAATCTTATTTCCGAATTAGATTACTGAATAATTAAATCTCTAAACATGATAATCTAAGATTTAAGAATGAGAATCTCAGTTTTAATCAAGATTATCGCCATCCAAACAGAGTCTTAGAGATGTTTTTAAATAATCGAGGACAACCATGTCAATAACGTCTATTCGTAAGAAATAGAAATCATTAAGGAAGAATCAAATTAGATAATGTGAATGTATTTGAAGGGGTCGATAAATTCTTATCATCATCTGACAATTAGACTTAGGCACGTGACAGGTTGCACGTGCTGAAAAAGAGTTATTTGCAATGGTTTTACTATGACTGAACAAGTAGCTACGCTACTCGGGCTGAGCTAAAGTTAGTCCAGCCGAACAGAGCAGATAGCTAGGCTAGCCCCACTGAGCTAAAAATTGGTCTAACCTAACAAAGAATAAAACTCAACTAAACAGATAACTAGGTCGTCCCGACCAAGCAGATGATAAGATTCGTCTGAGCTGTCATCAAATAGCAACCGAGCTAAACATAAAGTTCAAAAAGGAATGATTGAACTCGGTGTTCGTCATGACCGAACTATTACGACCGAGTTGTTTAAACAGTGAATGTGGTGCTGAAAAGACACCTATAGCTCAAACATTCTAGCTAACCAAATGGACGAAATTATAGGATTGGCAAAAGGAATTGCTGGAGAAATATCAGCAACTTTCCAACTAGAGCCGTCTAATTAGAGGAAAGTGTACCACATTGAATTGAAAATCATGGAAATCTTAACTGAACATGGATCTATAAAAGACACCAGGAGCTATGGTGAAAGGTACGTTGAACTCTCCTGGTCTTCTAGCAATTTACTCAATATCATTACTGACTTAAGCATCGGAGTGCATTCGATCGAAGCACTTTGATCTTGGGCAGTTTATTCGTTTTGTAGGTGAGGAAAAACTGGAAGATCAAGTTCAGAAGCACATCAATCTTTCAATTCCCATAGGAGGTACTCTCAATTTTTTGTCTCTTACATTTGGTGCAGTCTGTGGGAACGAAACATGTACGCTTCGAAATCTTCGTATCTCCAACCCTCCAAACTTGCAAAGCCCTCACCGCAAAGAAATCCATACAGATAAACTATGGGGCTTTTCATGTGGACATGCCAGTCGAATGAACTTTTACCATTATTGTTGGGCTAAATTGTCCTTTAGTGCCAGATAACATTGTGCAACTACCATGATCCAACCCTTCTCAAGATCTAGAAGTTTTCTTCCCTCGGAATGAAAAAGTATATTTCTCATTGTTCTCTCGGCCCTTTTGCCTTGGGTCACTTCGCGAAGTTTTGGTTTACATGTTTCTGTAGATTGATCTTTAACTCTTGACCCATGGCAACACAAACCCACATCAGAATGTTGCTCACTATTAAGAGGCTCCTGGGTAACTCCCAATTACCAATGAAGCCTTTCTTACTACTAGACTATAGATTCAAAGTTTAATCAACATTTTAATTGGCAAAACGCCTAGTCCGAAGCACGGCGTCCACTGCTATTATTTTGCAAACTGATGGAGCTCGGATATCTCACTATGTTGTCTCTTCAAGCGTAGAGTTTGACAAATGCAAAGATAAGTGTCCTTTCCATATGTTTCGACCATATTTGGATTATATTTTTTACGGTTTTACACACAAGTGTTCCCTGTAATTACTTCTTAGAATCTGCCCATTCATGTGGTAAAGAATTTGTGGTGCATGTCTCGGCACAACAACTATAGCCAGCCATCAGTTGGACTCACAAATACCACCATAAATTACTATGGGGTCAAATTTTCCTTTGTTTTATTAACTCTGTTGTTGGCCATTGAAGTAAGCCAACAATCCGTCTGTTATAAAAAAAAAGGGGACTCGGCATATCACTCAGCATGATTCATCATCTTTGAATCAGCAAGCTCACACGTCCAAGCCATTGTTTTTCTAAGTAAATGGTTCTCTCTCTACTTATATCACGGGTAAAATGGAAAACTCACGAGAGCGACGTTGCTCGGTGATGCCATTTGTGTACCCCAATCTCTCTGCCCATGTCATGTTGTTATGCATGAGGCAAACTGCTTCAACTTTAATATTGTAACCCAAGCGTAAGTTGAGCAGAGTAATATATTCCCTGAAGTCCGAGGTCGTTCCCACGAGGAATTGTAACAAGAAAATAATCACACGAAAACTAAAAATAATTTAAAAGAAAAAGAGTTTGTTTGAAGAGTTGTTGGATGACAAAGATTAATTTTGGTAAATAAAACAATAATAAAAATACTAGAGCATTAGGTACTCCCTCTCAACTTTATACAGTAATAATTAAAGACTCAAAGCTTACTTTGATACAGGAATTAGATGTCAGTTAATTCAAGTAGCAAATCAAGTACTAAATTCAACGGTTATAATCAAAAGACTACTAGGAACCTAAATAATCATTCAATCATATTATTTTATGACTTCATGATAATACTTCAAGCGTGGAATAACCAGTGATTTACTCGCAGGGAAACTCAAGCAATCGATGTACATGGCACAACAACTCAAGAATTTTTACAGAGCAACATCTTTACTAAAAGATCAGAAATTAAATTAACACAATATCATAAATCATGAAGTACAAAGTCAATAATAATACCGTACTCCGTTGAGAGGTCCTCCCCTAGCCCTAGCTTAGCCTTCTAGTCGGACATGATAAACGAATAACAAAACAAAATAAAAAGATGGAAAAAGAATCCTTAATCCTAAGATGAGAACCCTTATTTATAATCAAATAAATCCTAGGTATAGGTAGGAGATTTAGGGTTTTCTTGGAAGAAATTCCTTTGCCAAATAGAAGTCTTGCAAGGTCAAATCTCGTACATAAAATCTTTGCCTCGCGGGTACAAAATATGTCCAGACTTCGAGCTGGAATTTCGTATATGTAGAGGCTGAATCGCGAAATTTTCGTGAAATACACTTTTGTAGCCCTTGGAGTCTTCTTTCCAACCCCACAAAAATCAGGTCAATCGGATATTAGAGTCAAAAGTTATGACTAAAATACTGAAGACGTGTCAAATCCTTATCTTCTAGAATATTTTTCAAATCCAACTTCAAATGAGTTTTCTTCAAACTTGGACTCTTATAAGGATTGAATTTTTGATTTATCTTCAAGTCTTCCTATTCTCCTCATGATTCTTCAATCCTTATCAGTTATGATTCTTCTTCTAGTAGTTGTTTCACTTGCATTATTCATTATTACATTAAATCAATCAATTTACCTGCAAAATAAATCAAACAACTAGAAAAAGTATTAAACTAAAAAATCAAGGAATTTAACTCATTTAATAACAAATAATATGTAATTAACCAATCATTAAATATAATAAAATAGTACTTTTGATGGTTAATCACAAACAACTAGTCCCATGAAGTGTAAAAGTATAAGCCAAGCTCCTTCTGACTTCTCTTAGTAAGAACCAAGTTGATTTGTCGAGACAAAAAGCTGAGAAGGCTAACAGTTTGCCTTATCACCAAACAATAGCTACACTTGAACAGTTAATGAACTTAGGCATGCTAACACAAGTATTGTTTGAGGGGATCACCCAAGACAAAAGAAGAATTCTTTTGAATTTAGACACTGTTAAAGTTGACCACCAGTAAATATTGTGAAAAAAAATCTCTCTATTAAAGAAAAGGATAGTTCTCTTTGTTCTTGAGTATTGCAAGGCTTGCATTCAGGTCTAACATTGGCACACTCGAGAAGATCAGGGAGTGGTGATTCGTCTCAAGCACTACAACAGATTCTGAGAAGTTGTCGGCATGGCCGATTTCTCCCAAAGCTTTTTGAGAGAATTTTGATGCAAAACCACAACAACTTTGTTGTGCATCACACCGACAACAGATCGCAACCGTTTATGGTCCAAACGCTAGCATGAACAAGACCAAATTAGTTGGTTAACACCAATAATGATTGGCTCAGCCTTCCGCGGATGTCTCAAGCCGCGAAACAAACTTCAAATCCGAGATAGCTATACTCTTGGTGTGTTGATGTGTGTCTTGAATTTGTATTTACTAACTAGTTGCAAGAATCCCTTCATAGCTAGTGAGCAAACGTCGAGTCCTAAGAAAATGGTCAGGTACCTGTGAGAAGCAGGTGACCTATCAACCAGACACCAATTCGTTAAGGAAGGTCAAAGAATGATCGTTCCACCACCAATTGTTGGCTCTATATGAAATGTTCCTCAAGCACTCAAGGAACATGACCATGACTCGCACAGTTGGGGGTTATACTATTAAGACAAGAAATTCCTCTTATCGGAGTTATCGAAGAAGTGGTTGTTACCACCATTGAATATCACTTCGACAAAGCAGAGCACTTTCTATCTCCTGCTATGATCTCTTTGAGCTTGCATTCAAGCGATTTGAATTTGCCACCTAGTTACTTGGTTGGGAACATTTAGTGACATACACCCAGCACTTGGAAGATAGTCAGCTTCACACATCAGATGACTCAATCAACAATATCCCCTCAATACCCAGAGAACCAATGACATACACATTCTAGGCACAAAGACACTATTGATCTGCATCTCTAGAGGAAATCAATGCCCGGTGTCAATGAAAGAACTAGTCGGCGACAAATCTCAAACAGGACACCATAAAAAAACTCTATTTTTCAACTCCCTACTCAACATTTCCAGGCAATTGGGTCTTTATAATTACAACTATGACCCCATAGCTCATCCCTGAAGAGAAGTCACTTCGGACATTTGATCAAACATCATGAAGACTGCCAAAGCTTTTAAACAACCACCGGTCTCCCTAGTCTACTGCCCATTGAACTATAACGAGCATCAACAAACAAAAGCGGTTGGACTATCACCAAAAGTTGCTTCGAGTTTCTTGTCAGTCACTATCGAATCAGTTGCCAGTCAACTCGAATGCAGTCGATCTATCTTCACTCTTGGCTCTCCAACATTAGGTGTCTTAAACTACATCTATTCCATGTCCCCGAGGAAACAAAAGTGTTCGGCGTCACTTAGATGGTGGTCGAAGCCATTGTAGTATTAATTGGTATCATTGCCAATAAAACCCAACAACCTCGTGGATGGTTAGAGTACTAATCCGGGGCTAATTAGAAACCAACACAATCCGAATCTAAACTTGCCCGAGAGCCCAACTTGTAGCACTTAACTGCTCGGCATCATCAGGACAACTCGGCCGTGAAAGTCCTGTGTTTTGGCATGACTTTAGGGAACTATTCCCAGTGGGGGGCATATCTCAAAGTTATCGAACAAAGGTCTCAGGTGGTCGACATCACCTGTGACCAAAAAAAGTAAAATCATTTTTGAAAGTGCTCGGCTTCACATCAGACGGGTCAATCACCTATGGACAGAAGTGGTTGGTCCACCACTCAAAATAGTCGAGACTTCATTTTGTGGTACTTTCTTATGAATTATCACCCTTTTCGACAAAGGCGAGCAGAAATAGTGCCCAACTTTCAGGGGATTCTCATTTGTGCACTTTGTCAAACACCAAGAGTGCCCTAGCTATGGTTGCCACTCGGTGTCATTGAAGAACTTATCACAGTGGTCGGTAGACTAATCGAACGGGTTTAGCCCATCATCTATTGATGATCAGTGTCGTCCATGATTCAGTGGGTGTTGCCTCTTCCCATGGAAAATCGGCATTAGAATTAGAAGTTGTAGGTGGTCGGCATACCCACCTAGAACTCGCTAGAAACTGAAGTCTCCACTTTAAATCCCTTGAAGTAAAGACAACGCTGGGTGATTAATTATTAAACTTCATTCTCAGCCGCCTTGAAAGTTGCAATTACGTCATGGGAGGTTTTTAAGCATCAGGAATAATATAGCTCTACTTGAGGGAAGCTATAGCTCATAATATTTTCTCACGAAAAGTGATCCAAACCTTTCTGAGCACGCACATAGCAACAAGGATGCACGATGGAAGAAGTCCAAACTAATCAACAACATTGGATCAGGTCTCTAAGACACAGATCCCAAGGAAAAAGCACACGGGTAAGCCTTTGTCCAGTCAAAGTACTAAAAGTCCTAATGTAGGCATAAAACCTCTCGAGAACGAGTTCAAGAACCCGGACTTGGGAGTACTCTTTGCTTAGGGAGGTAACAGGAGACTTTTGGCGAGGCCGAAGACATAACGCAATACCTATATGGATAGAGATACATGAAGAGAAATAAACTCTCTAAGAATCCAACTGCACATGATCTCATTAGCATATTCTCACATTTTTTTTCATCTGGAGGAATCATCAATTAGACCAAACAAAACGATACAAGCTGGAGTAGGAATCGATGTCCATTTATAAATGATATGCCTGAGCTCTTGAGTTGGGATAACTAATGTTATATCTCTTCAGGGGAGTACCTCCCATACGTAAACATGATTGAGCTTTTCAAACTATATCTTTAGCGGAGTACCTCCCGCAAATGAATAAGATTGAGCTTCAGGGCTGATTTTTTTGTGGTGTACCTACCACGTGAAAGATGTCTAACAGCGGAATACCTCATGCGAGTAAATAAGATTGAGTATTATAGCTAATCCTTTTGTGGAGTACCTACCACATGAAAGATCCGAGAAGGCTCAGGAATAACCCAACCTACTGCCACGACAGGGAGGCAAAAATCCTGACAGAGGCAGAGACCTAGCTCAATTGCAGTCATTCAATCAAACTTAGGCCCACGACTAGGCATGACGGTGTAAGTCAAACGGGTAAATTTTGAAGACCAATTAGATCGGCGAATTGGTGCAAGAGCCACAATAAGTGACCAAGAACTAATGCCCGAACCCTTCAATGAGGCAGTCCTCTTGGCTAGGGAAAGAGGGTCATGATTGAAACTTTTCTTAAGTATTAAACTTCCGAGTCCTTCATTGAGGTAGGACCTCCATGCTAGGGAAAAGGGACATGAAAAACGTCTTTTTATAAGGAACAATACAAGGCAATTAATGAGAGAAAAGATTGTAAACAGAGAATATCTTCCAGTGTGCCACATGAAAAATATTCTCTGAGGGCAAATGAAAGGGTCGATAAATTCTGATCATCATCTGACAATTAGACTTGGACACGTGACAGGTTACACATGCTGAAAAGAGTTATTTGTAATAACTTTACTATAACCGAACAAATAACTAGGCTATTCGGGTCGAGCTAAAGTTAGTCCAGTCGAACAGAGCAGATAGCTAGGCTATCCCGACCGAGCTAAAAATTGGTCCGACCTAGGAAAAGATAAAACTCAACCGAATAGACAGCTAGGTCGTCCCGATCGAGCAGAGGATAAGATCCGTCTGAGCTTCATCAAATAGCAATCGAACTAAACTGAAAGCTCAAAAAAGAAGGATTGAACTCGGTGTTCGTCATGACCGGTGAACGTAGTACTAAAAAGACACCTATAACTCTGGCATTTTGGCTAAATAAATTGACGAAATTATATGAACGGCAAGAGGAATTACTAGAAAAATATCAGCAACTTCCCAACAGAGCCGCCTAATTGAAGGAAGGTGTACCACCTTGAATCGAAAATTATAGAAACTCTAATTGAACATGGATCTATAAAAGGCACCAGGAGCTATGGTGAATGGTACGCTGAACGCTTCTGGTCTTCTGGCAATTTACTCAGTACCATTACTGACTTAAGCATTGGAGTGTCTTCGATCGAAGCACTACGATCTTGGACAGTTTGTTCGTTTTACAGTTCAGGGAGGACTGGGAGATCAAGTTCAGAAGCACATGAATTATTCAATTCCTGTAAGAGGTACTCTCAATTTTTTGCCTCTTACAGTATTAATAGACATTTTATTATTGCACGATGAGAAAATAAAATAAAATAATAACTATTGATGATCAAAATATTAGGTACTGAAATTTTGTCATTTGAATTATTTTAGTAGATTTAATTGAGTTATTTTCATTTGTCACTTGCAATAGTGTCATGTTGTACTTACATGCTTATTATGTGATTGAATATGTATACTTGTACTTTGTATTATAGATTTTATGGTATTGAAGGTCAAAGACATGTGATTAAGACGATTCTTTATCTTAAAAAAATTATAAATTTTGTTGTTACCATAATTTTATCTGTTTCTATTACTTAAATAAATATTCAAAGTGTAATTTTCTAGGAATGCAGGGTGTTTGATCGTTATCTGTTTTCTATCATATCAAATGAGGGTAACGATTGTACCACATCAGTATTATCTCTTGGAATAATTGTTTAATGATAACTCACTAATGAAAATTAAATCTCACTTATTTACATATTGTGTAATGAGTTCGTTTGGAACTAGTTTTTTAGATACGAAACAAATGTTTGGAAAGTATAATGAATAAATCGAATTAAAAAAATTCTTTGAACTGTTTTGAATGTTTTTTAAAAAATTAATTTTGCTTTGGAAGCCCTTGGATAAATTCAATTTTTCAGCTTTTCCTTGAATTTATAAAAATTATTTTTAATCTAAAAAAACTATGAAATAGCCGCTCGATAAACTCGGGTCTAAACATGTCAAACTTCTTTTTCCCAAAAAAAAAATGAAATTTTCAACTCCCCTAAACAAGCCCATAATATAGTAACTATTCCATATAATAAAAAAAAATAGACTCATTTTGTCTACTTACATTTATTTGACAATAAATAATTGCACTACGTAACAATATTATGTGTAACCCTTACTACTTGTAAGGGAGTAAATCCGCTCAGGAAATCCAACCATCCACAGAAGGATTCTAGATGACTTGGCGCTCAGAGTCCAATAGTCTTTACCTCTCATCCCACATCAAATGGGTGGCGTCTCCCCCTGCCATATAAGCTTAGACTTCCTATGGAGGAGATATCCACCAGCTATTAGATGGCGCTCAGATAACTGGTGGGTACCTCCTCCATAAGAAGTCTAAGTTTATATGACAAGAAGGAAAACAACTCTCATCCGATGTGAAATGGAAGGTAAAAATTATTGGACTCTGAGCACCATCAACCAAAATTTTTTTGTAGAGAATTAAATCTCTTAAGCAGATTTACTCCCTTACGCTACCAATATTTACTTTCAAATTAGATCCCGCTTGGTTTTGGTTTTTCCCCGCAATCCTCTTCCAATATCACAACACTCGTGTACAAGAAGGATTGTCCGACACCTTGCAACTTGCAGATTAAAGACCACTGTAAGCGCGAAAATGACCCCAAAAAAACGAAAGCGACCCTTCTTCCCTTTAGCTGGGTTCCAAGTTGGGCTCAATTGGTACAAGGGCCATTAATCACAATGCTTGGTTCATATTTGGGCCGGACGATATGGTTAATCTCCGGAGTAAAAAAAGTAGGCCCACTTGATTATGTTAACAATTGAATGAAAACTAAGTGGACATGGCATTTCTTGGGCCTCAGTTTGTCCACATTGTTTTGTCATTCACTCTCTCTCTCATAAAAACCAAGTGGACATCACATACTACTCTCTTCCCCACTTTGTAAATGTCAATCCAAATTATTTCAATACTCAGAAATTTGGGTGTTGTGAATTTATTTGTCAAATCAAACCCAAATAGTTTAATTTTATTTTGGTACATTATTTTGATTGCTTAAAAAATAAAAATAGCCACTTCATGTTGGGATTGGGTGATCACAAGCTTACTAAGATAGCTTAATGAAATTTATTTACATAGAAAAAAGGAAAAACCCCAATGTAATTATGGGTTTTATTTTATTGAATCGGGGGCTATGTCAATAATATACGGATCATCTGTCACACTCTACATTCTCTATGCTGCATGTGGTGATTTCTATTGGTCAATATCAGTGGAGGGGCCAGAGTGATTGAACAAACGGCTGTCATTCAACCAACCAACCAACCAGCAGGAATTCATATGGAGGTGTTGAGGGGGCATGATGCATGCCATCCACTCAAGCCCAAAATTTATGGCTGGGTCATTTCGAAACATCACCAATACGAACACCCCCCCCCTCC
>CM042191.1:752938-777125 GCA_023539305.1 Ilex asprella
GATAAACTCTGAAGCTTATATCTTGTTTCCAGAATTTGAAAAGAATGTAGCTGACGTAAAAGACCATTTATTTAATAGAGGAAAGGCAAAAGAGATAAGAAAAAAATTTAGCTAATATGATCCACTTAACCAATGAGATTATCTAGAAATTTAAAAAGAAACCACCTGACTTTAGAGTCATGTGAAGGTAAGACCTGCTCCACCATTTTATTCATATTTTTTTTTAAGAAAAGAGAAATTTTATTGATTAAATCTCTAAATTACAAGGAACAACAGAACAGAAACTGTTTTGATGAAAAAACAGAAACTGTTTTAATATAAAACAGAAAACAGAAAAAAATTGTTACATTCAAAACAGATTTTCTGTACAACTACTGGAAAGACTGCCATCCACATCCTTCCTCACAGTTCAGCTTTAGCTCTCATACAGCAACCAGCTCCATCCCAGGCATCATCTTCAAACACTCTAGTACAACATCAATATACCAGGTTGTGCAGCATAGCAGACCACAACATTGCAACATATCAGACATTATCCCAGCATAACTGCTTAACCAAGCTCACCTCATCAACTGCAAACTAAAACAACACCAATATTCCTAGTACCCAGTCAACCATTTTAAGCCCATACATCAGTGCGCTAAATTCAACAGCCATATTGGTACAATCCCAATAGAAAAACATAATAGTTACGTATTAAACATACGTAATTGTAATAAATGTAGCCTTACACAAAAATACAACAAAAGGCACCATGGTGAATATTTGATAACAATAACAAGTGAAATTAATGTGCTTAGCATAATACATAACAAAATGCGGCAACATTCAACTAGCCTAATCAGAGTGAACGTAAATACACCCTGAGAAACATTTGAACTCGTATAATTCACTTTCAACACCTCATGCTTTTCCCCCACAACTCTCTTCCAAAACCAGTGTGTCCTCTAGACCATCTCCACCTATCCACTTGGCACATTCTAAGTCTCTGCGAGCAGTAAATGAACAAATCTTGTCATCACCACCACCCACCTTGCAAAGAAGAAGAGAATCCCAGACTTGAAGTGGCAAAGCCTTGCCAAAAAAGTCTGAGAAACAATGACAGTGAAGAGAAAGTTCAATCCCCACTGTAATACTCTGGCCTGCTGATCTTATTTCCAGTGAAAAATTTCCCTATCTTCTCAACTACCTTGCCAACATTATATTCACTGGAATTCTAAATTCACCATTCACCATTCATAATTCAATTCATAATACATAATTCAATTCACAATTCATACTTCAATTCTCAAAAACAAAATGAAACAAAATCACAGTATTGTTGGCTTTGAGTAGCTTGAATATTTGTTAAAAAATAATCAACACAAAATGAAACCACAAAAATCAGCAAAATGAAAAAAAAACTATGAGCAGCAATCGACCAAGCACTTGAACAATATACCAGAAAAACATAGGGGAGAAGATGGAAAAAATGTAAAAGAATCATACCCAGCTAGCAGTTAAATACACTTGTTAATCAAACATAACTAACAACCTAGTATTAATTCGCACAATTGCCTGAAAAAAGAAGGACGCGATTCTAGAGGTAGAGAGTTTGATTTTTCTGATTAATTGTATGAGAACATACAAAACAAGTTTTTATAAATACATTTTATAAATTAAATATTATACTACATTCTATATCAGATGGTAATGGCTGCAATCAATACAGGTGAGAAGCCCTAATTTCGAACTCTGATCGCTCTGAATTATTTATGAATCAAAACCTCCAAAACCTATCAAATCAATGATCTCTTAAGAGAGAGACCGAAAAACTTACCTCAATCCAACGATGTCGTCTTCTTCGTCGACTCTGTGAAAAAGCTCTCAACCACAGGAAGCAGAAAGTTGGAGGACCTCAGTGAGTGTCGTCTTCTTCCTCGCCTCTGTGCAACAGGCCTTGGAGAGGTCAGCATGCAATATGGAATATGGACAAGCTCAGCTCCTGTGTGAGCTCTAGGCTGACAGGAGAAAGAGAGGAAGGGCAATTACGTCTGGGTGTGGTTATCCGCTTGCCTGGGTTTGAAACCCATGGGGAGGGTGGGTTAATTGTAGCCGGTGTAAGAGGGTTAAATGTCACTGTAGCTATCGGGTCAATGCTTGACCCGGGATTTCAATCCAGCCTAAAAAATGACTTCCCAAACAAGGAATTTTTGAGACCCATTAGTTTATTAGCCTATCCATATGGTGTTAACCCATCTTATCCCACAACCCAAACACACCATTAATGTCTTTACCCCAATGAAAAAAGAGGGGAATAAAAAACGATGAATGATATTTTATATCCTAAAAAATTTTAAAATTTTATTTTATACATTGAAAGATTTAATAAAATTTTCACATGTATCTTCAATTAGATAAAAATATAATAATGTAGTTAATAAAAACTAAATGTTTGATTAATTTTTTTTTATATACATTTTTTGTTGTTGTATTGGTGATATTATTCTGTCTGTATACCCAATTTTTTATATTATACTTAATTTCTAACCATTTTCAATCTAACTTTTATTGCCAATTTTCTTAAAAATCGAGTACATTGTTACTTTTGTGTTTGACTAAGAGTTTAATATTTTATACTTACCAAAAAAAAAAAAGAGTTTAATATTTTATGGTATAAATTAAGAATATAAACATCGTTATAGATATAAAGTGTCATTTGTTTTAAAAAAAAAACAGCGACAGAAAAGGAAACAAGGAAAACCCGCTTTGCAAGTCACCGCGGCACTCCAACGTTTAAAAACTTTGGTTCGTTCGACAATAAATTTCAAGTCTCTAGTTTTGATAAATCACCGCCCTCCCTGCTTACCACTTCTTACGCTTCCTTCCTCACTCTCTCAGCCCTAATCGATACAGAGATATAATCGGCTCTAGGCGATCATGGTGAAGAGAGCTCTTTACACACTCTCTAGGACGCCTTGCCTTCCATCGCCGTCGTTATCTTTCTTTCTTTCTTTCTTTTTTTCTGTGTACAGATTTTGGAGATATTTGATTTTCTTTGATTGTTAATCTTGGTAGTTCTCTTTTGTTGCTATATTGATGTGCATCTGTTTTGTTGTCGACTTCAAATCGTTGATTATTGAACACATATTTTTAATTGTTTATAGAGCTCTCGGAAGTCTTCAATGATCTTGTCTATTCTCCTCGTCAAATCTGAATATGGGCTGAGAGTTTTGATTTCACATTCTTTATCTTTCTATCTATTTCCAGTGTATGGATTTTCGAAACCTTTTGAGTTTCTTTGATTGTAAATCGTGGTAGTTCTAATTTGTTGATTTCTTGATCTGTATCTGTTTTGTTGTCTCACTGAACTTCAAATCTGTTGTTCGTTGTTTTTTTTGGTTCATTACTTACTTGACATGTATTTTTAATTGTGTATAGAGCTCGGGGAAGTCTTCGTTGCTTGAGAGCATCGTTGGAAGACTTTTTGCCTCGTGGATCAGATAATTCATGTTGTTAGTACTTCCAATATTTCCTGTATAATTGTACGCTGTGGGTATAATGATATGAATCTAATATGTCCATCCATGTAAAAATCCCACGAGCATTAGAATGATGTGCTCATGTCTTATGCAGGGATTGGTATTCGACGACCTCTTGTTTCACAGCTCCAAAGGGTTGACGAAGGAAGAAAATATTCAGAATTTGCTCATGCCCCAAGAAAGAGGTTCTCTGATTTGTTAGTATTGTTCGGATACCACTTGCTCAGAAATATGCATTATGATTGTTAATTTGTTTCTGCCTAAGATTGTAACTGTCAAGTTGTATCCCAGCGTTGTGCAGGACATTGAGAATATGGTGCGGTCATATATTGAGAAGGTAAATCACTTGTTTACATATTAACCTTCTTCATGTTGTCTGATCTTTGCAGCTGTGAACTTAACACCGATTGATTTTTTGCTGGACTCACAAAAGTAGCAGTTGGTGAGTTCAGCATCTCCCGTTTTCTGCAACTATCCAAATAGTTTCTTGTTTACATATTACCCTTGTACTGCATGTTTTTTTTCGTTTTTAATACCAATACAGAGTGATCAAAGTATGGCTGCCAGACATAACTCATCAGCCTCATGGATGGACATGATCCCTTACCCAACAAGCTTCAAAGTGCTATAAGTAACGTTTTAGCCTATCTTGAGAAAGAAGAGATATAAAGGTTAGACAGCTGAGGTACCTTACTTCCCAGAAAAAGGAGATGTCTAAATGTCATTAGATACGAAATTTGAATGATTGATGTTATGGTAACGGGATTATTGTAGAGGGTCAACCTGATAGTATTGTGCACGACATTGAGAGTATGGTTCCATCACATATTGAGAAGGTAAGTCACTTTTTGAATTCTGTTGTTTGTTTCGGGCATTAAATCCATGTGAATAGAAGTCAAAGTGAATGGGACCCTGCCATTCATGTACTATTTTATCATATACCTATGTGAATACTTTGTTAGGTTTGGGAGTGTAGGGCTACAATATGAAGATAATCATCTAGAATTTTATTGTTTGAATTGATTGCACGTGCATTCTCTATAGATTTTCTTGTGTTCCGTAGTTATCATGGGCAAGAGGCAAGTATTCTTCAGTTGGGGTTATCTGAAATTCAAAAAACCATTGGGCCTATTGGAAATTTTTAAGGTTGTGTAATTTTTCATAATTCCGCTTGTCATGGAATGAACTTCTTCATATTTATGATGAATTTTCTCACAATTAATATAATATGATTTATAGAAACCTTGAAGTAAATTTATTCTAATTTTGTAGGATTCTCCAGTATGAAATAGTTCATTTTTCTTTACTCATCTGGAAAATGGGAAATACCTTTATATCATGTGTACTTGAGTGGCTCATAGTATTAGACAAGAACACTAAGATTGTATTGAGGTGTTCAGGCAACTTATGTTAACTATTTTCATAGAAAGAAATCACTACTATGTAGATTTCTTTGAAATCCTGCATTCCTTGATCAGTTATGGGGTACATAGATGCAATGATAATCTACAATTAAGTAGTTGATTGTTGAAACCTCATAAAATTCAAAATACCATGCTACATCTCAATTATTATAGATTGGATCCAATGGATTAAAATTATGACTCCACTACTAATAGAAATTTTCTAGCTTGAAAATAGATTTCAGCAGGTAAGGTATCCTAATGTTTTCTTGGATTTTTGTTTTTGTTTTTGTTTATTTTTTTGGTGGTTGTGGTGGTGGGGGGGGGGGGATTCAGTTTGACTTCTATTCACATGGATCTAGCAACCCCATATTTTTTTTCTTATTTCTAATCTTTCAGCCAAACTGCATAGTTCATGTGAGAGTGGTATGTTGTATGGAGTACGAATATATAATACACTTCAGGAGTAACCTTGGTATTGGAAATATACTCAACTTTTTTAGGTCTTATAAATTATAAGAACTGCATGCAAATTCATATAGCAACTTGTTATTAGTTATTCCTAGATATGCTTAAATATATTTATTCCAAGTTTCCAGCATAACTAGCTGAGTTCATTGTTGTGCAACATTTGGAATGCATGGTGTGTGGGGTTGCTCATGCTAGAGCATTGACTGCATATGCTTTTTGAATCCTTTTTCTTATCTGGCTTGAATTTTAAGAAAATGCTTGTCAAACATATTGTTGATTTTTCAGACTGCAGAATTTTGTAAAGGTATCTGAAGCTGAATTGCTTCTGGTTAAGGAAAATCATCTCCAATCATGCAAAAGAATGAATATCTTACATCACTGTCGTCGGCCTTGCCTTCCAATGCCACCGTCGGTGATCAAGTTAGATCTCTCTTTTTTCTTCTTTTGTTTCTTTGAAGATAATATTGTGAATCTTTTTTTTTTAGGTGATTGAATCACACCTTGCCATACACTGATCTTGTATGTTATCTTCTTCAAATCTCAATAATGGGTTGAGAGTTTTGATTTTTCATTGTTTATGTTTTTACCTTTTTTTCTGTGTTAAAGATTTTTCGAGATCTTTGATTGTTAATTTTGGTTTTTCTAATTTATTGATTTCTTGATGTGTATCTATTTTGTGGTCTCATTGGACTTAAAATCTGACCTCACGAGCTAGATGTTCGATGGTTTTGTTCATTAATTATTCAACATATATTTGTAATTGCTTGTATAGTTCTAGTAAGTTTTCATTAATCTTGTCTCTTCTCTTTTCAAATCTGAATTATTGGCTGAGAGATTTGATTTCGGATTGTTTCTTTTTTATCTTTTTCATATGTATAGTTTTTCAAGATCTTTGATTGTTAATTGTGATACTTATAATTCGTTGATTTCTTGATCGGGATCTGATTTGTTATCTCACGAAACTTCAAATCTGACGTCAAGTGCTATTTATTTGGTGGTTTTGCTCATTGATAATTTAACACATTTTTAATTCTTTGTAGAGCTCTCTAGTAGTCTTCGGTACATTCTCTCCATTTACACATATCGACCATTTGGAGATACATGTTCTTGAGTAGATCAATCAAAGTAAATGTCAGTTGGATATGGATAGATCACGGAAAGTCTATATTTATAAGTGTGTATGTGTGTGTATCTTGTATTCTTCTATAACTATGTGTATTTATTATTGTGTTTTACTGTGTATTAGTGTGTCTATTTTTCTATGATTTTCTGGATCTAGTGTGTATGTTTATTGTGGCGGTGGCAGGGGGAGTGTTGTTTTAATGTGCACTATGTGTTTGTGTGTAACGTTCGTTTATGATGTTTATGTGTATGTGCTTTCTAAGTGTATTGGGTTGGTTGTGTATGTTTTTACTATAGTGTTTCTGTATTTTTCTTTTTTCAATTTGTTTTTCTGTATGATGTGTTACCGTGTGTATTTTTTATGTTATCCAAGTGTTTATGTGTTAGTGCATGTACTTTCATCATGTGTGTCTCTATTTTTTTTTTTTATCAGCGCTTGCTTACGTTAATGTTTTTGACCATTTTTTTACGAAATTACTAATTTAAGCCATTTTGTTATGGCCAACTCTGTTATAACTCCTTTGATAAACGGGGTTGAAAATTAATTGGATTGGGATTACAACCTACTCGTCATCAATCTGCCCACAACTGTTCCTACCCGCAGTTTGCCTCCTTTATCCTCATGTACTTTGCACTCGCAAATTATTAGATTTAGACAGGGTGAAGTTGATAGAGCTACTAGAATAGTTTGTATTACATTGCATTTTTCTTTTTCAATTTGTTTTTCTGTATAATGTTATCGTGTGTATTTTTTAGGTTATCTATGTGTTTTTGTGTGTGCCTTTTGTGTTTGTGTGTGTTTTCATGTGCCGGTGCATGTATTTTTATCATGTGTGTCTCTATTTGTATTTTTATTAGTGCGTTTCTTTGTTAATGTATTTGACTATTTTTTTAAGGGTTTGCGAATTTAATCCAATCCATTATGACCAAATCTGTTATAACCCATTTGTTAAACAAGTTAGAAATTAATTGGATTTGGATTACAACCGACTCATCATCAATCTGCCCATACCTAGTCCAACCTGTAATTTGCCTATATCTTTGTGCGCTTTCCACTCGCAAATTGTTTAGATGTAGATATTACATCTATGGCGAAGTTGATAGAGCGACAAGAGCAGTTTTGTGTCCTATTTCACCATCAAGTTGTATTAATACCTTCCAAAATTAGTTGTTTCTCATTCATGCCTTTTATGTGCAATTTCCTTTTGTTTCTTGATGCTTTGGCCTTCAATCCCGATAATATCTTCCTTTAATTTGTCACATTGTGGTCATTATGTTGAAAGTTAGATGTCTGCATCATGCCATCATGGTAAAATCATGTTTGCATAATGGTTATGACAAACCTTGTCCATCATCATAAAATCGCATTATTCATGTGTGTGTATAATAATGGGAGTTGCGTTGTGGCTTGACAGACTTGTTAATGTTAATGTCAGATTTTCTCGTTCCTTGGTTAGTTTTAATGTCTAGAAACAAAATGTTGTTACTTGGAGGTCACATAACAATGTGACCAGTACTTCTAATATTTTTTGGTTGTGTCATGAATTATCTTGTATTAATTATATTTTTTGCAAGGGAAGAGCTAGATGCTAAGATGAAGCCAACATGTAGAAACGACATTCCTTATTTATCAGTAACCAGTTTGCCCACAAATTAGCGAGTTGGGTGCCTAATTTGTTTTTGTGGGTAGTAAGTGGATTTGGTAATACCACTCAAATTAGTTAAGTGGGGATGGGTATGGGTGTTCAATGTGTTGAACTGAATATAAGTACTCATCTTGAACCACCACTGCTCTACTATTTTAAACACCACCATTATCCTAATAAGGTTGCACCCAGACGTTTCAATTATGAACTGAAGATTCCATTCAAGCATATCAACCAACTGAAGTAATATGCTAGAGTAGATCACTCAAAGTGAATGTCAGTTGAATAGAACACTTGGAGTCTATATTTATCAGTGTGTCTATGTATGTTTTATTGTGTATCCTGTATTTTTTTTTATTAATGTGTGTGTTTATCAGTGTGTGTGTGTGTTTTGTCAGTGTATTTATAATATTTTTTTATCAATGTATTTGTGAGTGTGGGTTTTTCCTTCATCAACTTGTTTTTGTCTACGTCTTTTTATGCGTGTTGTCTTCGGGTGTGGATGTGTATGCTTTTATTATATTGAGTGTATTTTTATTTCTTAATGTGTTTTTATATTTTTTATGTGTGTAATGTGTGTGTGTGGGTGTTTATTTGCTATTATTTGTATTTTTATGTAATCAATGTGTTTGTGTGTGTTTTTTGTATTTACTATGTGTTTGTTTTTTTATGTTTGCGTGTATTTTTAGTATGTTTATCAGTTAGATGTACTGTCAGCCACGTTTTATGCATGTCTCAATTTTCAGCTGGAAAACGGTGTACATGGCTTGTTCAATAGCTTTGAAAGATTAGATTCCCATATTTCTAGCATTGGCCGAAAGTTTGTAAAATGCGAGATGTACTGCTAGCTTTGTATAATTGATTCGGTGTTGCTTATGGTGATAGGAGCTGAGTGTTTTCTCTGCAATTATGGATTTGGAAATTAAAAAAAATGTTTATTTTGATAAATTTGCACTTCTGTTTTTTTTTTCTGGCCAATCTTGCTCTACTTTCTTCTGGATCTCTCCTTAAGTCACATGTAATAAAATTTGGAATCACAATTTTTGGGGATTACTACGATAGGGAAAACTAAACATCATGTGATGACACCATTTTGCTCTGCATTTTTTTTTGTTCTGTTTATTTGGTTTAATTTACCTTTTTCATTTATAATTAAATTTCCATTGTGGAGAGTGATCTAGAATTTTGAACTGTTGCCCTAACTTAGTGGGTTTTAACTATTGAGTCTACCTTTCCAAGCCTGAGAGAAACAGAAGAACACAGATAGGGGGAGGAAATTTGTTGGATTTAGAGAGAAACTAATTTTTTGAGTTTCTTTCTCTCCACAAATTTTAAGAGAGAAAAAATTCAATAATTACTGGTTATGTAGGGATGTTATTATCAGATCCATGGTTTTGAACCAGTTCACATAGGTGGAGCTTTGAAGATCGAAGACTTGCGCAAGCTCAAAAATTCATGTATAATCTTTGCTACATTAGTGGATTGCATCTTGATGTGATATACTCACAGTTCTTGCAGTTCATGACAATGAGAGAGAGCGGTGGCCTCAAACTCGCTGATTGGTCATAAGATGTAGGGACAAAAATACTTGAACGAGAATTTTATGGAGTTGGAGCTTCTTTCTTCCAGATTTCTATCAGAACTTGATGACGATGTCCATTGTGAACTCTTTCTTCAGGTAAATATTTACGTGTGCATATATGGATGGATGTGTGTGTGTGCGTGAAAAAAAAAAAATAGCAATTGAAATCCACATTGTTTTTTTGATTTTCAGGATTACCAAAAAAGTCAAAAAATCATCTCATCCGAGCTTAAGTATTCACCGATGTGGTTTAGTCCATGTGAACTTTGCAGTTTTCAGAAATCGAAGTAACATAACTACATAAGTCATCAGGCTTGAGTGTCTTTTCCTCTCTGGTTCTACTTCTTTCTCTTATTCCGTAGGTTTTGGGCGGCAAAGACTAATTGTTTTTAAATTGTGGATTGAGTTTTTCCATTTTTGTTGACCAATTCGAAATTCTGTTCTTGTACTTATCATTTTTTGTCTTCTATGCTTATCAGTTTTTATGTATTCTATGCAATCCCATCCGAGTCTAAGAAAAGGACGTGGTGCAAAGAACTCGTGAGCATTCCTTAGATCTACTATTTTTTAAATTGCCTCACATGGTAAGAGAATCAAGCATCTTATGTTTCACGTATCAATAAATACCTTGCATAAGTGTATTCTTAAAATGATACCTTCCTATAGATCCTTCAACTAATGACCTCTTTTAAATTGTGAAGGATGGAGTTCTGATTTGGTGATCATCTCCCACTTGTTGTGCTTATTTGTTTGCATATGGATGTCTAAAGATTTCCCTTCATATTTCAAGATTGTTGTATATTTTTGTTAGTTCGATTAATTAGAAGAATTTCGTGTTGTGCAATAAGCTTTTATCATTGTGACAGTCCCGCACACAGCAGATGAATGGGCGTTCAACAGTGAAAGAGTACTCAATCTGTGAGAGAGGAATGGGAATGATACCCTATGCCTCAACTCTGCCATGGCATAGCAACAGAAGGACTTCAGGATTTGATTGAAGGAAGCGTGTGTAATGATTTCATGTTATAGATGAATGCTCTCTTGTGGAGTGAAACTTCTGATATCCCGCATTCCTTATGTGGATGTTTCAGAATGTTATTTGGGTCAAGACTTTTTGCCTCTTGGATCTGATAATTAATGCTGTTAGTATTTCCAATGTTACATGTATAATTGTATGGGTATAATGATATGAATCCATATGTAAATCCCTTTGCCATGAGCATTAGATTGATGTGCTTATGTCTTATGCAGGGATTGTTACTCGATGACCTCTTGTTTTATTGCTCCAAAGGGTTGACGAAGGAAGAGAATATATGGAATTTGCTCACGGCCCCAAGAAAGAGGTTCTCTGATTTTGATAAGTATTGTTAGGATATCACTTGCTCAGAAATATACATTGTGAATGTTAATTTATTTCTCCCTAAGATTCTAAGTACTTGCTATACTGTCAAGTTGTATCCCAGAATAGTGCTAGCATTATCTATTCCCCCTATGGTTCATATGCATTGGTAGCTTTATTTATCAGTGATTTTCTTTGTGATCTATCTCAGATGCTAAATTTGGTTTTTATTTTGTATGGCTGTTGTTGGGAAGGAGATCGCCGATGAGACAGATAAAGAAACAGGCTTTCCAATCTACCGTAGTATTTATACGCCTAATGGTGAGATAGATTTGGTGCTCATTTTCGTTTTGCAATCTAATTGTCTGTGCATGGTAAATCCTAATCACAATGAAGGTTGGTTTGTTTACACGCCTTTTTGTATGAGTACTAGTAGAGGACATTATAAATTAAAATTGGATTACACAACCACTAAAACCGAGGATTTTACTACAACCACTGAAGGTGTGTAGGTTTTTACTACAATGTTTCTATATTTTTCTTTTTTCACATTATTTTTTCACGATAATTTGTTATCGTGATTATTTTTTATGTTATCTATGTGTTTATGTGTATGTTTTTATGTGTTAGTGCGTGTACTTTTATCATGTGTGTCTTTGTTTGTATTTTATGAGTGTTTGTCTATGTTAATTTTTTTTACGGGTTTAGAAATTTAATCCAACTCGTTATGGTCAAATATGTTATAACTCATTTGTTAAACGGTTTGAAAATGAATTGGATTTGTATTACAACCTAATTGTCACCAATCCACCCACAACTAGTCTAACCTGCAATTTGCCATCTTTTTCTCCGTGTGCTTTGCACTTGCGAATTGTTTAGATCTAGAGATAGTGAAATTGATAGAACTACTAGAATAGTTTGCGTCTTACATTGTAGTTTTCTTCTTTCAATTTGTTTTTTTGTATAATGTGTTATCATGTGTATTTTTTTTGTTATCTATATGTTTTGACCTGCACTATGTGTTTGCGTGTTTCATTCTTATATGTTTTTTTTGTGTGTATTGGGTGGGGTATGTAGGTTTTTACTATAGTGTTTCTATATATTTTTTTTCCACAATGTTTTTTTTGTATAATGTGTTATCATGAGTATTTTTAATGTTATCTATTTGTTTATGTGTGTGTTTTATGTGTTAATGCGTGTACTTGTATCATATATCTCTGTAAGTATTTTATGAGTGCTTGTCTATATTAATGTTTTTTTACTTATTTTTTAGGGGTTTACGAAATTAATCTAACTCGTTATGGTCAAATCTGTTATAACTCATTTGTTAAACGATTTGAAAATAAATTGGATTTGTATTACAACCTATTTGTCATCAATCCACCCACAACTATTCCAACTAGTAATTTGTCTCCTTATCTTTGTGTGCTTTGCACTCACGAATTGTTTATATCTAGAGATAGTGAAGTTGATAGAACTACTAGAGTAGTTTAGGTCTTATATTGTATTTTTCTTTTTTCAATCTGTTTTTCTGTAAAATGTGTTATCATGTGTATTTATTTTTGTGTGCTATGTGTTTGTGTGTTTCGTTCTTATATGGTGTTTTTGTGAATGTTCTTTTGTAAGTGTATTGGGTGGGGTGTGTACGTTTTTACTATAGTGTTTTTGTATTTTCTTTTTTTACATTATTTTTTTGTATAATGTGTTATCGTGAGTATTTTTTATGTTATCTATGTGTTCATGTGTGTGTTTTTATGTGTTAATGCGTGTATTTTTATTTTGTGTGTCTCTGTTTGTATTTCATGAGTGCTTGCCTATATTAATGTTTTTTACTTATTTTTTACGGATTTACGAATTTAATCCAACCTATTATGTTCAAATTTGTAAATAACTCATTTGTTAAAAGGTTTGAAATTTAGTTTGATGTGGACTAAAACCTACTCATCATCAATCCACACACAACTAATCCAACCCGTGATTTGCCTCCTTTATCTTCATGTACTTTGCACTTGCGAATTGTTTAGATCTAGACATAGTGAAGTTTATAGAACTACTAGAGTAGTTTGCGTCTTACATTTTCTTTTATTTTTTTCAATTTATTTTTTTGTATAATGTGTTACCATGTGTATTTTTTTTGTGTGTTATCTATATGTTTGCATGTGCACTATGTGTTTGTGTGTTTCGTTCTTATATGGTGTTTTTGAATGTTTTTTTTATAAGTGTATTTGGTGGGGTGTGTAGGTTTTTACTAGTGTTTTTGTATTTTTTTTTCACATTTTTTTTTTGTATAATGTGTTATCGTGAGTATTTTTTATGTTATCTGTTTGTGTGTGTGTTTTTATGTGGTTGTGCGTGTACTATTATCATGTGTTTGTTTGTATTTTATGAGTGTTTGCCTATGTTATTTTTTTTACTTATTTTTTTACCAGTTTATGAATTTAATCCAACTCGTTATGGTCAAATCTATTATAACTCATTAGTTAAACGGTTTGAAAGTGAGTTGGATTTGGATTACAACCTATTCGTCACCAATCCTCCACCCACAACTAGTCTAACCTGCAATTTTCCTTCTTTTTCTCCGTGTACCTTGCACTCACGAATTGTTTAGATCTAGAGATAGTGAAGTTGATAGAACTACTAGAATCGTTTGCATCTTACATTGCATTTTTTCTTTTTTCAATTTTTTTTTTGTATAATATGTTACCGTTTATATATTTTTTTGTTATCTATATGTTTTGACATGCACTACGTGTTTGTGTATTTTTTTTTTTTGTATGTGTATTGGGTGGGATGTGTAGGTTTTTACTATAGTGTTTTTGTATTTTTCTTTTTTCACATTGTTTTTTTGTATAATGTGTTACCGTGAGTATTTTTAATATTATCTAGGTGTTTATGTGTGTTTTGTTATGTGTTAATGTGTGTATTTTAATCACGTGTATCTCCGTTTGTATTTTATATGTGCTTGCCTATATTAATATTTTTTACGGGTTTACGAATTTAGTTCAACCCATTATGGGTTAAATCCGTTATAATTCATTTGTTAAACGGTTTGAAAATAAATTGGATTTAGATTACAATTTACTCGTCATCAATCCACCCACAACTATTCGAACACGTAATTTGCCTCCTTATCTTCTTGTGCGTTGCACTCGCGAATTGTTTAGATCTAGAGATAATGAAGTTGATAAAACTACTAGAGTAGTTTGGGTCTTACATTGTATTTTTCTTTTTTCAATTTGTTTTTCTGTATAATGTGTTATCGTGTGTATTTTTTTTATTATCTGTATGTTTTTGTGTACTATGTGTTTCGTTCTTATATAGTTTTTTTTATGTATGTTCTTTTTTGTAAGTGTATTTGGTGAGGTGTATTGGTTTTTACTAAAATGTTTCTATATTATTCTTTTTCCATATTGTTTTTCTATATAATGTGTGTATTTTTTATGTTATCTATGTGTTTTTATGTGTTAGTGCGTGAATTTTTATCATACATGTCTCTGTTTGTATTTTATGAGTGCTCGCCTATGTTAATGTTTTTTACTTATTTTTTTACGAGTTTACGAATTTCATCCAACTCGTTATAATCAAATCTATTATAACTTATTTGTTAAACGGTTTGAAATTTAGTTGGATTTGGATTACAACCTACTCATCACCAATTCGCCCACAACTAGTCCAACTTGCAATTTGCTTCTTTTTTCCATGTGCTTTGCGCTAGCGAATTGTATATGTCTTACATTGTATTTTTCTTTTTTCAATTCGTTTTTTTGTATAATGTGTTACCATGTGTATTTTTTTTGTTAGCTATATGTTTTTATATGTTCTATGTGTTTGTGTGTTTTGTTCTCATATGGTGTTTTTGTGTATGTTTTTTATATTAGTGTATTGTAGGTTTTTACTATAGTGTTTTTGTATTTTTGTTTTCCATGTTATTTTTTAGTATAATGTCTTATCATGAGTATTTTTTATGTTATCTATGTGTTTATGTGTGTGTTTTTTGTGTTAGTGCATGTACTTTTATCATGTGTGTCTCTCTTTGTATTTTATGAGTGTTTGTCTATGTTAATATTTTTTACTTATTTCTTTACGGGTTTACGAATTTGATCCAACTTGTTATGGTCAAATCTATTATAACTCATTTGTTAAACAATTTGAAAATGAGTTGGATTTGGATTTGGATTACAACCTACTCATCACCAATCTACCTACAATTAGTCCAACCCGCAATTTGCCTCCTTTTTCCTTGTGCTTTGCACTCCCAAATTGTTTAGATCTAAAAATAGTGAAGTTTATAGAACTACTAGAGTAGTTTGTGTCTTGTATTGTAATTTTCTTTTTCAATTTGTTTTTCTGTATAATGTGTTATTATGTGTATTTTTTTTTTGTTATCTATATGTTTTGATGTGCACTATGTGTTTGTATATTTTATTCTTATATGTCGTTTTTGTCTATGATTCTTTTAGAAGTATATTGGGTGGGGTGTGTAGGATTTTACTACAATGTTTTTGATTTTTTTTTCCACGTTGTTTTTCTGTATAATGTGTTACGGTGAGTGTTTTTAATGTTATCTGTGTGTTTATGTGTGTACCTTAATCGTGTGTGTCGTTGTTTGAATTTGTGAGTACTTGCCTATATTATTGGTTTTTTTTTACTTATTTTGGATTTGGATTACAAACGTACTCGTCATCAATCCACTCACAACTAGTACAACCCGCAATTTGCCTCATTTATCTTCATGTGCTTTACACTTGTGAATTGTTTAGATCTAGACATAGTGAAATTCATAGAACTACTAGAGTGGTTTGTGTCTTATATTGTATTTTTTTTTACAATTTGTTTTTTTGTATAATGTCTTACCTTGTGTATTTTGTTATGTTATCTATATGTTTATGTGTGCGCTTTTTGTGTTTATGTGTCTGTGTTTGTATTTTGATTAGTGCGTGTCTTTCTTAATGTTTTTGACTATTTTTTACGGGATTATGAATTCTGTTAGAACTCGTTTAAGTTGAAAATTTATTGGATTTGGATTACAACCAACTCATCATCAATTTGCTCACAACTAGTTTAACCGCAATTTGCCTCCTCCATATTCGTGTGTTTTGCACTTGCAAATTGTTTAGTTGTAGATATGGTGAAGTTGATAGAGCGACAAAAGTAGTTTTGTGCCTTAGTTCACCATCAAGTTGTATTAATACCTTCCAAAATTGGTTGTTTCTTATTCATATATGCAACTTCTTTTTGTTGCTTGATGCTTTGGCCTTCAATCCAGGTAACATATTGCTTTAATTTGTCCCCGGGTGGTTATTATTGAAAGTTAGATGTATGTGTCATGCCGTTGTAATGGTTATGGAAGACCTTGTTCATCATCATAAAATTCCATTATTCATGTGTCTACATAATAGTGCGAGTCGCGTTGTGGTTTGACGGGCTTGCTAATATTGATGTTAGATTTTCTCATTCGTTGGTCACTTTTAATCACTAGAAACAAAATGGTGTTACTTGGAGGCCATATTACCACCTATGTAACCAGCACTTCTAATATTTATTGGTTGTGACTTGAACTGTCTTTCTTAATTATATTTTTCCACAAGGGAAGAGCTAGACACTAAGACCAAGCCTACATGTAGAAGCGGAAAAAAGAAAGGATTACCAGAGAGGATTAATGTCTCAGATCGTGTGGCTAAGACCAAGCCTACATGTAGAAGTGGCAAAAAGAAAGAATTAATATCTCAAATCGTTAGTGAGATTCTTCAAGTATCCACTTATCCAAAATTTTGGAGATGTTGGATTCCCAAAGCTTTGTATCACAAGGATCTCTTTGTCTGATATTAAATACTATCTACATAAGAATTTTACTGTGTATTTTGGATTAAATTGGACATGATTAATGCATGCTATTCCTAAATACAACTGTTGGCAGACCTCAATCTAAAGAAAACACTTGGTGGAGTTGATCGATGATAGTGAGGTGAAAAATGTTCTCTCACCTGCTTTTGGTCTTGCACCAGTTAGTGGAATTATGCCATGTGTTACCTCTGATGCATTTCATTATTTTATGTCAGAAACTATCAGGATGTGGAGGAGCTGATGAGCCTACCACCTGAGAAAATCTTGCTAAGGTGGATGAATTTTCAGCCAAAGAATGCGGGATACAAGAAAATAGTCACAAACTTCTCTTCAGATGTGAAGGTAGACTAATAGGTAGAATTTCAAAATGTGATCATTTTTTATGAGTATCCCATTTTCTTTCCAATCATCTTTTCTTATGCTGAATTGAAATTTCTTGTTCTAAAATTTATGCTTCTGAAATCAAGTGTGGGTTTCTACCCTTTTTATTTTATTTTCTTTTGTGCAAAATACTACTTCATGTTAGCAATGAGTTTGGATTAATTCATTTAAAAAAATTCGATTACATTGAGGATTCTTGAGTTTTTTTACCCATTCAAATGCTTGGGGGAAATGGTCCAATACTTCTTTGAATCCTGTATTGATTTTAACTTTTTCTGTAGTACTTTGTAAACTCTATTTATCGGCTTTTACTTGGATGGTGCTCAAATTGCTGCAGCTATGTCCATTGCAGAGGGTGCTGCTCACAAAGGTCTTCAACAATGCATTGAAACAGGTATGGCTGAGGTCTGTAATTTAAGATTTTGAAGCGTACACTCTGGTTTATGTATGCTAAAGCAGGCCATTCTTTTGTTAAGTGGCTCAATTAAATAAGTTGTTTTTCAGCTATACCTCTGCTTTGGTCTTACTGTGACAAGTAGTCAGTTAAAAATGAAAGGCACTTGGGTCACACATGTTTCTTCGGTTCTTTTGCTAGTCATCTCATTTTAGACGTGAATATTTTTCATTGGATAACTGATATAGGTTGATAAATGGCTCTCAGCTGAACAAAAAAGTAACAGATTATCGATCCTCTGATGGTGGCATCACCCTTTCTTCCTTACCATGGCAAGTCTTTGTTAAATAACTCCAATGAGAAGAAAAAAGAACACGTTAAGAGACCTTCCAGGCCCAACCCTACACACTTTAAGATCCTTTTCCAAACATGCTCTCATTTCGGGTCGAGAGATAGAAAAATAGACGCATTCCATTGTACTGATTGGGGGCATTCTTTGTATATTTCAGAAGTTCATTGATAAGAAGGGGCTAGGAAAAGCTTGAACCAATTCCTACAGAATGAATATTAGTGCAATTGAAATTCTTGGTGAGTGATACATTTGTGTATTGATAAGACCGTTCACTATTTTTTGAGGCTCGATCTCACCCTCGGAAGAACCATATCGCCAGGAGAAAACATGAACCAGAATAGAAGAGCTTGCCCCACTCATGAGTCAACATTTCATAGTAGCCTCAGTAGACAAAGATTTCTTATTCCACAGCAATGGAAACAATTTTTCTCTCTTTCACTCTTGATCATCGGCCGACCAATGCCTGCACAAGGTTTGTCCAACTTGACAACCATAGAACTGTAGTTAAAATATTTTTAAGATGTGAGAATGTTTCTGGGAACTGAATCAATATTGAATCTATTGTTCTGTTTCGCAGAACATAGAAAATATAGGCATGTCCTGGCATTATAATGTTATCATTTTATCTCATGGCACTATCTCAAGGCATTCCTTTCACCATATTTTAACTTGAACTTGTTTCCTTTCGTCCTTTTTATTGTCATCTCTTTTGTTTTATTGCTTACAAGTGGGAGGTATGTGCCCATGTTTCTTTTCCCTTTCGCCAGGGTGTGGCATACCTCTTCCATGTGCTTGAGGCTACATTCACTGCGCTAGAAGATCTTAACAAACAAGACCTATTTCTTGTCTGCCATCTTTGTGACCCTTAGTTAATTTTTTTTCTGCTATTAATTTCTTTTGTCATATCTGGTAATACTGGCATACATGCAAATGTCTGATAAACCTGTCATTTTGTCTGAGATTTTCCTTTTAGTTCACAACCATCATAGCTTGTCATGGACTCATGGTACATGATCCCATCACCGTCTGTGACCGAGCTCTCCATTTAGTTTGATGGTCATGATTGTATTTGGGGGAAAGAGTTGTTGCATGCATTTAACATTTGGTTAATAAGAATTATGTGCATTTTGCTATAAAATAAATTACAAAAAGTTGGTCAGGCATTCACTAGAAGTAGCGCAAATGATTGACATGTGTTAGAGACTATTATGAATCCATTAAATTTCTTTTTCTACATATGTGAAAAGTAAAGTGAGAGACCCATTTGTGTATTAATTGTTTGAAAGTTTCAAAGTTGAAACATTTAGGACTTGGAGATTAAATAGGCTCACAGATTTCCTCCTTGCTAATATTTTTTGGTAAATTCTATACTAGCATATCATGTTTTCTTGTTCAAGCTTGTATAGGAAGTGGAGAACAGGTTGCCGACTCGATTTGATGCTGCATCACAGAGAAGAGAATTGTCTACCATGGCAGAGTGTCCTAAAATTTTGTCTCAGGTTATTTCGGTGACGTTTATTTGTTCATTTCACGATATGATTTTTTTCTCTACAAATAGAAATTGTGCAAGATGCATGTTAGGGAACACATAAATTACTAAAGAATGGAAATGTTAATCAACCTAGATTGTAGATGCCTTATACTGAACCATCAACTTGTCGAATCACCCATATTGCTACGGTTTCCACAATCTCCACCAGCTAATGATAGAAATACATAGGATTAGACTCCTTCCCCTAAATTCCCAGCTCTTGGACACGGCTTTAACCAAACCTGGTACTATATGTGCAACACCTAGCAAACGCACAGCAGACACTTTATTTTTTATAAGAAACAAACTTTTCATTGATAAGAACCAAAAAAAGGTGCAGGGTGAACAAGTAGTCCAACCCTCAAACATACAAAAAAGAGCAAAAAACAAAAACGAAACAGTCGTCAAAAGAAAATTATCTCCCACACGATGCCATCCAACTTGAGGTAATACTTTCGAATTCCTTCGTAACAGAAGCCCAAAAATATGCAAGGAAATAAATTCGATCTCACATCCCTTCCTTCGCATCTTTTTTATCTTCAAAAATTCTAGCATATCTTTTTATCCAAATGACCCACACTATTGCAAAGAAAGCACAATTATATTCAATCAAAAACATTGAGGCATTTTTGGTATTTCCATTTCAAAAGGTGAATCATAGAAGCTAGAGTATTTTTGTTTCCTGGGCATGCTAGACAATGCTTTAACTAGAAGGCCAATTTGCATGGCCTTTCATAGACACTTTGGTAATGCTTTTTGTAACGTGGTGAGGGCGAACAGATCTGTACATTTCCCCTCCATTTCTTGGAATTCATTTATACTTTTTAATGTTTTGAAAGAATTGACTAACACCAACTACTCCAGACTCCAACTTTCAAAAGAACAAATATTTGAAAGTACATTATTTGTGTGTGGGCATTCTGAGATTTAAACAAGGCAATTTAAACTTTCTACTGCTGTTGTTCTTGTTCTTGTTCTATTTTTTCCCAATCTTCATATGGTTTCTTCAATTGTATCTAATTTCCATGTTTTAGTTTATTGGTTTGTGTTGCAAAAACTGGATCTGATTTTTGATATGTTCCTTCTGTTGCTTGTAATAACTCCAACATGCTCATGAACAGCAATACTATCTTGGACACCATACAAATGCTATAGACTTTTCTTTCTTTTTTCACCTTCACATATGGATAGACGAATGCATTCAGGTAAGGGGTTTATCTGGTTTTCAAAAGATTCTGTGTGTGAAGGATTTTGTATTGATTCATTGTGATTATAGACTACTGTTTCAATTTGCTACTTTCGGTATAGGATGGAACTCGGTAAGTTTTTAAAGAACTGTGATAATCTTTAGGGAAGTTTTTTCCTTTCCTCTTCTTACCAGATTGATTTGCAATGCAGTTCAACAGGGGTACTGGTGCCATGCAACATTATATTGGATTATGCCCAATGTTTGACATGGAGGCCATGAATGCAGACACAAGATTAGTTCTGGATTACCAGAGTCCCCAACCTAGTTTGTAGTACTATCCTTGATCTGTTCAAAGTTGTTGTGTGTTTTCATTGATCTTGATTTAATGGTTAAGATTTGTTGCAGATTCTGTGTGAAAAGAAGCAGCTACCATGACGGTTGTATTTCCTTCTCCTAATGATGTATGCCAATTTTGGTTCAGGTATTTCATGATGAACACCTTTCTTTTTGTTCCCATGGTTTTGGTGTTAGTTCATTGTATTGGAGTGGATTCCAGGATGGTATTGGTTGGTGATCTCACAGTTGTGAACAATGTTTTGTGTGTATGCAGCAAAATTTGGAGAACAGAATTCCAAAACTTCTCAAGACGCTATTGGTGAAGAACCCATCTCTTGTGAATCCACCTCCTATGGAAGAATGCAGACTTACTATTACTGCAATTTTCAACCCATTCGAACTTAATGCCATACTTATATTTTTATTCAATTGGATTTGCCTGTTGTTTCAGTACCTGCGAATGCTAGCTGTGACATGTGAGAAGACACGGGAACTTTCTCAAGACTTGCATGTTGTGGGGTGTGGTGACTTGGATGTTGAAGGTATGAATTAACTCCAAACTATCACTGGATTCATTTTGGATGACTTGTCCGGACATTTTACTTAATAGTAGATCCTTCATTGATAAAAGGAATACACCCGGTGGGGAAGGACTGAGAAACAAATGGTAGCTTTTTTTAGTTTAATTTGCTAGAATCCATAATGATAGAAATCGAAAAGAATAGTAAAACGAACACTCCTATGGAAGAACATGATGCAGGAAATATCTCTATCAGTACTGTATGATGGGATTTAGTACCCATGATTTATTGTCAAACCATGAAATTTCCTTTCACGTAATCGTTACATATTTTGCAACTGATCTGGTAAAGCTAGGGGCTTCTCCAGGTTGGGAACATGCATCTCAAAGAGGATGAGTGACCGCACATAAACAACTGTGAAGAAAAGAAAAGGACTAAAGTATCCCAAGAGAATTAAAGCCTTAAAATGCACGAAAGTTGTAAATGTGCTTGATATATTTAAGATAGTGTTGGCTTGGTATTTGAGGTATGTGAAGTGTTTTTTGCTTTTATCATCTGCTGTATTCTTTATCTGCGGGGGTGCACTACTTATGAACGAAATAATGGTAATGTGGGTTTTTTGTTCTGAATCGTAAGTAGGGGCAGCCATTCTGTGTTTGTTTTTGGTATATTACCATGTGTGTGCCTTTTTTTTGGGGTGTCAGTGTGTATTTA
This sequence comes from Ilex asprella, assembly GCA_023539305.1. Classification (NCBI taxonomy): domain Eukaryota; kingdom Viridiplantae; phylum Streptophyta; class Magnoliopsida; order Aquifoliales; family Aquifoliaceae; genus Ilex; species Ilex asprella. The sequence continues at coordinate 775,285 of CM042191.1, forward strand.
TTTGGGGAATTCATATGTGTTTTTGTATATCAGTGTGTTTTTTATGGTGCATTATATTTGTGTTTTTTTTGCTTTTATCATTTGGTGTCTTCTTTATTTGCATCTCTTATTTTTTGGGGGGTGTACTACTTATGAACGAAATAATGGTAATATGGGTTTTTTGTTCTGAATCACAAGTAGGGGCACCCATAATGTGTTTGTTTTGGGTGTATATTCATGTGTGCTTTTGTATATCAATGTGTTTTATATGGTGCATTTATGCATTATATTTGTGTTTTTTTAAGTATATTTGTGTGAGTGCATTGGTGTAGCAGTATGTGTCAATACAATGTGTTATGTTGCGTGTTTTGTGTAGGCGGGGGCAGAGGCACATATAAGGGTATGGGGGAATTTGCTCCCTCTCATCTTTCAGTAACCATCACATATAGTAGTATAAAGACGACCACCTTGCATAAGTTTTTTGAAAAAAATTATAATGATCTTATTTTATTTTCTTTCTATTACGAACTGATTGGAATAAATGTTTTATTTTTGTACTAAGTACAACAACATATGTAAAATGCCCTAATCGATATATTGGCCAAAAAAAAACTCCTTTATATCAAGTACATTGCCCCTTATTCTTTAAAATCTATTGTATGGTTAATATTGACTTTTTGGTATATTCGTGGCTCATAACTTAGTAAAACATGATTAGATGCAAATGAAAGTGTCCAGACCCAAAAACATTTCTTGCTCTTCTAATGAATCAATTACTTAGTATTATGGAGGCTAATCTTAATTAAGTTTTGCAACAAAACAAATGATGATGTTGTGGTAGATTTTTGTGTGTAATGAAATAATATTATTGAGAAATTTAGTACAAAGTTAATCAGATGTAAACAACTTGTGGGATTTGAAAACACTCTTATTCCACTATAATATATGAGTGAGTTGAAAAGTATAAAGTACAAATTGTTTTTGTTCATTTTTTTCTTCATATTTTATTAAGGATAATTGGTGCTAATTTTATGTTGTATTTAATTTAATTTTGAAGCTTCAAAATTTCTTACACTTGAACTTTAGAAATTTATGAATATTTTATCCATGTTTTGACCTCTCTGTTTTTTTTTGTATATTAGTGTGTTTTTTGTTGTACTAGTATGTGTTTTTCATGTAATACTATTTTTTTTCCTTTGTTAGTGAGTGTTACCATTGTGTGTTTGGTGTGCTACTGTGTGTCAAAACTGTGTGCGTGTGTTTTTTGATGTATCAACGAGTATGTTACCAATGTGTGTGTATTTTTTGTTTATCATATGTATGCTTTTTGGGTGAATTAATATGCGTGTTTTGGATTTTAGGGTGTGCATTTCTTTGGGGACTTACTATGTGTGTGCTAATGTATTGGTGTGTGTGCGTGTGTGCGTGTGTGTGCATTGTTTTAGTGGACTAGTGTGCATGTGTTATTGTGGTGTATTAGTGTTTGTTAACATGATCTGTCTTGTGTATTAGTGTGTGTAAACACAATGTATATTTTTGTTTAGGAAAAACTTCAATCACACCCCCTCTAGTTTATCATATCTTCAAAGACACCCCCTGTAGTTTCTAAATCTTCAATGACACTCCTTCTAGTTTATATTTAAACATCACTAACACTCCCTATCATTAAACTTCAATTTCTAACCAAAAAAATTAATCTAAAATATCAAAAATGCCCCTACATAAATCTCAAGTAATTTTTTTACATAAAATTTTATTAAAATTTGAACCGATTAAAATTTATTTTTCTACATATTAAAATTTGAATCAATTAAAATTCGATTGAAGTTGAATAAATTTTATTTTTTAAACGTATTAAAATT
>CM042191.1:787125-815814 GCA_023539305.1 Ilex asprella
GTATTCATCACAGGAAAAATTTGTCCTTTTCTTTTATTGTATAAAAATTGCCGTGCACAATCACGTTTTTATAAAATTTAAGACACGACCAGGATGGCTCGGGAGGAAGGAAATACCAAACAATAATTCTGAAACCGACTCAAAAATGCTCATAGACTCTTTCAAGAAGGGGGCCGACAGAAAGATCGAACCTAATCCAGAGATATCTGGACGTACGTAGAGAAGCTCCGCTTAACGTTATCCATACTCTACCGGTAATAAATAACCACTACTTTATGTCACTTTATGTAAGCAAAACCTTACATTATTATCAATAATGCTACACTGAGATATTATCACTGCTGATTCCTTAGGCAACAAAGCTCAACTCCCAAGTGAGATATTTGTCGGTATAAATTATTAAATTGACGATGTGAACTATATTATTTTTTGGGACTCGTAACTAATCAAGTTGTTAAAGTAAATTAAATTAACAAATTGGTCTAGATAGTATTTTTTTTTTGAGGAAAAATTTTATTTTATTCCTAAAAGATATAAAAATTCTCGGTTTATCTTTCGTATACTTAATTTTTCTTACATTGCATCTTCAAAAAAATAAAATTGTTACAATATGGTTCAAAAACGGTATAATTTGCTGCAAAAAATGTTACAATAAAAATATTTTTGAATCACATTATAATATGTTTATTTTTTTTTAAGGGATAATATGAGAATATTAATTATTTATGAGACAAATTAAAAAAAATTGTATCTTTCAAGAAAGAAAATGGAATAAACCCTTGTTATTACAAACCCAATTTTTTCGTTTGTCCTCCCACCGTCAAGTAAGGGCTATTTTGTCACATTTTCCCACTACTTTCCACCACAGATGTCACAGAAAAAGGTTAGAAAGCAGTACAGCTTCTTCTTATCTCCTAAGAGCAACTCCATTGGGTGTAATAGTCACCCCAAATTAAAAAACGTTCACTCCAAAAGGGTGGTATATGGGGTTAGAAAATAGCATTAAAAGTTTTGGCTGGCATTTTTGACAATTGGAGAGAGAAGTTACAAATGGATCGATAAATTTAAATCCGTTAGATGAATATAGATTTAATAATTCATATATATTGATGAATAAAAATATAAAAATTACACCTCATTTTGACACTTATCATTAGAGTAAATTTATAATTTATGAGTGTCAAAAAATTGTTTAAGATTACAAATGAGTGATTTGACACCCTAAAATGACAACTCTCTTTGGAGTTGTTCTAAATTTAGATTAATTTGTGTTTTTTTAAAAAAAAATTAGAGGATAATTTCTCTTTCAGATATAATAATTAAGTAGTGGTTGTTGCATAATAATGATAATAGACTTAAGTATCATCAATCTCTAAAAGATATTGATGTGAATAAAATTATGAAAAATGATTTATTTCCTTTATGATCGACAAGAAATTGAGTGCACTTTTTATCGGTTTTGATTTAATTATGACAATAAAATTTAAAATAAAACCTCACTGTAAATAAATTAATAATTTAACTTACCATCTAATTTCGTATTTAAACAGCTTGTAACTCAGCTAACCTCCTTGTTGTTCCCAAAAAAAACCTTAATCAACTTAATAATTATTAATTAATTAATTATGGGCAATTCCACATCGAGATTGTTTTGGATGTGTGTTATTTAAATATCTTCACTTGCACTTCTCCTTTTAAGGGGTTGTGTAAGTGTTGTGTTCAAAAAAACTTAAAAAACTCTTTCGGGCACGGATGCGGGCATTTCGGTGTTGGATTGGAATCTCACACTTTGAGCCAAAGGTCTTACGGTTATGGTAATCCATCAAAGTATCGGGGGACTGGACAATCCCACATTAGGATTGCTTTGAGTGTTGGGTTGTGTAAGTGTTGTGTTTAAAAAAAACTTAATAATTATAAATAAAAATAGTTTTATGGTTGACAGAAAATTAATGATATGTACGGATGGTATAAACCAAAACATTAATTCCACACCAAGAACAAACCACCGCCGAACGTTGGTGTCTGTCACTCCATTATTTATACTCCCCATGTTCCTCCCCTCCATGTGTGTCTCTCTCCCTCTCTAAAATGGAAGGAAAAACCATTACCATTCTGTTTTCCTTCATTTTCCTTTCTCTCTCTACCACTATCGCCAGCGAACTAGAATACCAAACCCTAATCCCACACCCTCTCCCCAAACCACAGTCACTCTCAACATGGACCCAAGACTCTGAAATCCATACCATTCCAGAACAAGAACAAACCACCGCCGAACCGTACTCAGAAACCACCGTTTCCCTACAGTTACACCACATAGACTCTCTCTCCTCTTCCTCCTTCAACACCACCCCAGAGACCCTCTTCAACCTTAGACTCCGGCGTGACTCCGTCAGAGTCAAAGCCCTGACCTCCCTTGTTGCCGTCAAAACCAACGCCGCCGGCGGTCACGTGCGCGCACGTGGTAGCGCAGACTTCAGCAGTTCTATAATCTCAGGTCTCGCGCAAGGCAGCGGTGAGTACTTCACGCGGTTGGGCATAGGAACTCCTCCGAAATACGCCTACATGGTCCTCGATACCGGAAGCGACGTCGTTTGGATCCAGTGCTCGCCGTGCCGGAAATGCTACACACAGTCCGACCCGGTCTTTGACCCAACCAAATCCTCCTCCTTCGTCGGAGTCTCCTGTGGCTCTCCATTATGTCGCCGTCTCGATTCCCCAGGTTGCAACAATCGCCAGATGTGTCTTTACCAAGTCTCCTATGGTGATGGGTCTTTCACATTCGGTGAATTTTCCACTGAAACACTAACGTTTCGAAGAACCAGAGTCAATAATGTGGCAATTGGGTGTGGTCATGACAACGAAGGCCTGTTCGTCGGAGCTGCTGGGTTATTGGGTCTTGGCCGTGGAAAATTATCGTTCCCGACTCAGGCCGGTCTCCGATTCGGCCGGAAATTTTCTTACTGTTTGGTGGATCGGTCTGCTTCGTCTAAACCATCTTCGATTGTATTCGGCAATTCTGCTGTTTCGAGAAACACTATTTTCACTCCTTTGCTCACTAATCCTAAACTCGACACGTTCTACTACGTGGGTCTTACCGGAATTTCCGTCGGAGGTGTTCAAGTTCCGGGCATTACCTCTTCACTGTTCAAGCTCGACGCCGCCGGGAATGGCGGGGTTATCATTGATTCTGGTACATCGGTAACCCGCTTAACCCGGTCCGCTTATGTGGCCTTGAGGGATGCTTTTCGGGCCGGCGCTTCGAATTTGAAACAAGGACCCCAGTTTTCGTTGTTTGACACTTGTTTTGACTTGTCCGGCAAAACGGAGGTGAAGGTTCCGACTGTAGTGTTGCATTTTGTGGGCGCTGACGTGTCTCTGCCGGCGTCGAATTATTTGATTCCGGTGGATACTTCAGGGAGGTTTTGTTTTGCATTTGCGGGTACAACAGGCGGGTTGTCGATAATTGGGAATATCCAGCAACAGGGGTTCCGGGTGGTGTACGATTTGGCGGGTTCAAGGGTCGGGTTTGCTCCACGTGGGTGTGCCTGATTTAAGAGGCGACTTGTTTGGCAGAAGGAAAAAAAATTTCCCTTTTTTTTCTCACCGTTTCTCACAGCTAGATCCAAATTTCCTGCGAGGGAGAAAGAAATTAGTAAGGAAGGTTGTTGAGGTGTTGTTTGTTGGATTATCTGCTAAATTATTAATCTAATACATAACAGGTCAAGGACAAGATGGCCAATTTCAAGTTTAATGTTTCAATTTGGTTTGTAGTGTGTGTTTGATGGGATCATTCATGTTGGTGGTAGCATAGACGAATTAATTCTGATGAATTTAAATCTTGGTAATTACTTTAAATCCGACTATAAAGAATAAATTTTTCGTGAAATCTTTAATTCAAAAGTAATGTTATTTAAATTAATTATAGATTCCATCTACTATTGATCTAATAATTTCAATGAAACATTGGTCAATTGGAGTGAGTAGACATGATGTTACCTATGACCAAAAAAAAAAAATTCAATTTTAGTGAGGTAAAAATTGATAACTAATGGTAATTAATGTTCTACTCCCAAGGAAGGACATGCATGGATTTTGTTGTCATGCATTTTGTGAATTGAAATCTGTGTTTTTCTTTTGAAAAGTGAGTTCCCGTCTGTCATTTTGGAGTTGTTCTTGTGAATTGAAATCTAACTTTGAACAATCAAATGATAGAAATATTTTAGAAAAGTAGAGTTTTAGTTTTAGTTTTAGGTGAAGACTTTGGTTAGCCAATTCAAGTACTTTGGAATTGATGGAGCACATGGGTATCATTTACTACTACTAGTGTGTGGATAACAGTTGGGAAAAAAAGAGGTCAATCACGTTCACCTTTTTCTTTTTGGAGGGTGGACCCCACCCAGCCTTCTTTTTCTTGTGTCGTTGTTTTGGAAATGGTAAAGTGATTGTCTCCACTAGGCGGTGTTGATAATGGTCTCTGTTTGTTTGCACAAAGAAAGAAAGAAAAAGTTGTGTGAGCGCAGAAGAGGACTGTTGTATGCTGTAATGTAAAAAGATGGCTAGCTTGATGAACACAACGCAATTTACTACGCTAATTGCGCCAGTACTTCTCCTCCAATCAACATGAATTAATCACAACTACTACTGTATATATACATATATATTCACCTGATTCTTAGTCGATACTTAATTCAGAGACTCCTTTAAATGCAACATGTTTGTATATAGAGTCACAAAATATGATATGATTTATTAACACAAAATAAACAGAATATAAAACTAGAAAGTTTTGACCTTTCTTAAACCACTCGTTTTATAAATAAATGGATTCAACATAACATAATTAATAAACAAATCAAGTATAAGTGAAATCAATCAAATGAAATATACAATACAAAATTAGTGGGTTTAGGTCTTCCTTAAATCACCTGTTTCGTAAATGAGTAGACTCAAAATGACACGATTAATAAATAAATCAAATATAAGGGAAGATAATAAAAATATATATATATATGATACAATTCATTTATATATCAATTATATATGATACAAATTTGATATGACACGACTCGTTAAATACGAATTAATAAAAAAATTGAGTACATGTGTATTTTTTTTAATGAACTTGTTTTACCCGACATAATTGACAAATCTATTTGTATCTAATTTGTTGACCTAATTAATCAGTGTTATTGAATTAACAATAATGTTATGTTGACTAAATTTTAGAATCAAATTTAGAGCCCAAATGACATGACAGCATATTATTTGAAGTTTTTTATTGGGACTCAAATGACATCACCAAATAAATAAGTTCAACTCAACTGCCATGTCATTTGAATTCTAGATTTGGTCCCAAAATTTGATCAGTGCAACATTACTCTTGAATTAATAGTAGACCCTATTATTAATTGAGACTTATAACCAATTCAATGATTTTGATTCATTAACTCAATAAATGAGTTCAACAAATAAAATCAAAATAATATTTTTCTACTTAAAATATTAAGTGATTTGTTTGGTTACAGAATGGCATTAGGACATGAAACTCACAACTCTCACCCTCTATCCATCCATTTGTCATAAGTGAGCCATGTGCACAGAGAGAGGATGGCCACTTGGGACATGATAAGGCGGATTTTGTCATTTTGGGAATGGGATTAGAACATGACCCAGTACAAGACACAAAACTGCTCGCTTTACAAGCCAAAAGACATCCTAGCCTAAATAGATGATGTTCTTTACAAAAAGGTAATTAAGACAAAAAAATATCAAAAATGCTATTGGGCCAGGTTATGGTAGTTGAAGGCTTAGGCCCACTGGGCCACAAACTATTTTATGGGCTAAGATATGTACAGCTTAGAACTCTGTTAGGGGTTCATACACTAACATAAAACATGATATTGGGCCATTTTTTAGTAGTTATAGGCTTAAGCCCATACAAATGATATTGGGCTACAAACTAGTTTATGGGCTTAGATGTGTACAATTTATAACTAAGGTTGATAATCAAGTTGAACTTTACGAGGTCGAGTCAAACCTATTGAGGTAAAAAATTGTGTCAAGTTCAGCTCATTTAGAAAATGAGCCGAGCTCGAGCCGAGCCTTAGTAGTTCGATTATTTTACATATAAATGAGCCGATTTTTGTGAGCTAAAACCGAGTTTTGTAGATTCATTTTTTAAGCAAGTCTAAAAAATTAATAAGAGTTGAGTCTTATTTGAGTCATGCTCGAGCAAAGCCCGAGTAGCTCAACTAAAGTATCAACCTTGATATTATAAAGTAATTATATAATATTATATAGATTAAATAGATCTTGCCTAATTGAATATTCTATCATTAATACATTAGATTAGTGGGTTTTACTAATATTGTGCTTTGTATTATATGATTATAATTTATAGCATATATGAACAAGTGGTTATATCACTGTTGTATTAACTAATATCCAACAAGCAATAATATGGGTACTTAATTTTGGATCAAACTTAATATAACATTATAGTAATTGTGAGTTATAATAGCAGATAAAACTTGCTTCTAATTTAATAATTAAATGGGTTAATTGTACTTGAGGTCCTCAAAGTATGAGATTTGTCTTATTTTGGTCTCTTATATTTCAATTGCATCATTTTGGTCCCTGAAGTATCGAATATGTTTCTATATAGTCCCTCAAGTAGACAATGTCCAGATTACTAACGATTTTTTATCATAAACTTCTCACATAATACCTTAAATATGGATAACAAATAATTTTGATAGCTCTTAAAAAATTTTGGGTAGCTCTTAACAAAAAATATGTAATATGAGTAACTTTTGATCAAAATTTAGATAGCTCATAATCAAAATTATTTAATTTGAATATCTATTTAACAAAAATTTGAGTAAAAATTTGGTCAAAAATTATCTAAATTATTTTTTTGTTCATATTTAAGTATCACATGACAAATTTATGATAAAATATTATTAGCAATCTGGACGTTGCCTGCTTGAGGAACCATATAAAAACATATTCAATATATCAGGGACTAAAATGATGCAATTGAAATATTGGGGATTAAAAAGAGACAAACCCCATACTTTGGGGACCTCCAGTACAATTAACCCTAATTAAATTGAACTAAGTTCTCAAATTTTAAGTTCAATTAATATTGTGGTGGTGTTTGGATTTGGGAGTAGCTTGTTGGTCTTTTTAAGTTATTGTGACTACATTTATGATGTTGGGTAAAATATACTCAAAATATACATGTGTTTATTTTAAAAAAATTAAAGGCTTGGAGAGATTTGAAAAAAAAAGGTAGAATGACGTGGTTTGAGCAATTTCTTATCGTTATGTCAAATTATCTGACATGTCAACCAAAGTAGAAGGCGACGTCGTTCTACTTATTTTATTACAATTAATTTCTTTATCTCAAAATTGACCAAGTAACAAGCAAGAACTCAACTGGTGACTGAAGTCGCCGATTCCTCTGTCTCTCTCACTTGTCTCCATTTCATAGAGTTGATTGTGGACTGCCTTCATACTCCTCCCTTTCTCTCTCAACTTTTTTTAATTTTTCATGTAAAAATGAAACAAGTATCGAAGAAATCAAAGGTAAAATGAACAATCAAATCACAAACTCTCTCCTCCTTTATATCATCTTGTCTTTCAACTCAGTTCAAGTCTACGAACTGTTTGATTCTTGAATGATATATTCGAAATAATCGAACTACCATCTTTCTTGTTCTTCTTTTTTATCAAACAGTTGGTGAAGTCTGTACAACTAGGTGTAGGGAGCATTATTGATATCATTATCCTTGATTGTTGACGGCAATGAAGAGGGAGAGATGGGAAGGTTAGCAGTTGAAAACGAAAGCAGCATAGCAAGAATGTTGTAGATCAAATTCAAGAACAAATCGATATTTTACCGACAATCAAGGCGCACAAATCTCTGTTGAATGGTAGCCCTAACATCAAGTCGGCAGCTATGGTAAACATCAAGACTTAGGTGCAAATCTCTGCATAAATATCAAGATCCAATTTTGATTGTTTCATTTCAAATATTTGTAGGGAAATCAATACAAGAAGAGTATATGAGCAACAGTGTCTTGTTGGGGGCCAGTTGTTGGGGGCCAGTATTTACTGTAATAGAGTCGGTAAACGACGCCGTCTCGAGGCCCATTTTTTGGGGACAACAAGGTTCTTTGGAAACTGGCTAAACGATAGCGTTTTTGGCTAACAGCACAGAAGCCGCACCCAAGCGGCTGACTATGAGCCAATAGCATTGACTTTTCCTTCTCACCTGGTGAGAAACAAAATGGATTATTCTGGAAAAACCTCGAAGAAAATTCGAAACAAAAACCTAATGGTCAGACGACGATGGAAGAGGAGAGAGAAGATGGCGGAGGAGGAGGATCAGGGAAGGTGGTGGTGGTAGGGCTCATAGAGAAAGCGACGAACTCGACGAGACCAGAGGTGGACCCACGCCTCCTCAAAGCCATCAAATCGGTGGTCCGTAGCTCCGACTCCGAGCTCCGAATCGCTTCCCAAACTCTCATGAGCTTCATGAAGCGAGATCATTCTCAGGTTCTTCAAATGCTTACGATACATATTTTAATTCGTGTGTTCTAGTGTTCATCTTTTCATTCAAAAATTAGTTCATAGAATACTATTGTGTAGGCCTATTTTGACATAATTAACAAAAACTCTGGATAAATTTAGGGTTTCTTTTTCTAAATATAGATATTTTGTGTTCTATAGAACCTTCAATTGGGGCCTTTATATCAAAACTGCCTTGAATGTTGTAACACCTGGGCGTTTGGGAACACAGATCATGGAGTGACGGTTTAGGGTTTGTGTTGGGATGAAGAGCGACCGTGTATGCTTTTCAAACTTTTCATAACGGTTTAGGGGAGTATCTTGTTGTTTGATGGTGTGCACTGCGAAGAAAACTGCTTCCTTTTCAATAACTAAACAAATACCAGCCAACGGGCGAACCTTGTGGGGGGAAACTTTTTTGTTGCAACTAAAACTGGATGACATTACCTTTTGAAAATAAGTTATTCACATGCCCAATATTTTTGCTTACAAGATTTACAGTGGAAATTTTTTCCCCCAAACGTGTGGTTTAATTTGTAATTCTCTGATAAAGAATTTATCGCTAAGAAAGTTTAGCTTGGGCGTATTTGCAGGTAAGATACCTCACACTCCTCATAATTGATGAACTGTTCATGAGGTCAAAACTATTTAGGACCGTTATTGTTGAGAACTTGGATCAGTTATTGACTTTAAGCATTGGATTCCGAAGAAACCTCCCACTCCCTGCTCCTCAAGCTGTCGCATCTGTATTACGTTCAAAGGCAATTGAATTTTTAGAGAAGTGGAAGGCTTCATTTGGGATCCATTACAGACAGCTTAGATTAGGGTTTGACTACCTGAAAAACATCCATCGGTTTCAATTTCCTAATCTGCAAGCAAATGCAGCTCGGATTCAACAGGAGAGAAGGGAAAGGGAGATGAGGACAAAAGAGATTTTGCTGAACAAGTTCGAAACCCTTAAGGAAAGTTTTTCATCACTCAAGGATGGAATACAGTCTACAATCGATGAAATCAGAGGATGTTTAGACATTATTGATACTAAGGACCAAAATGTGCCATTGGTTCCCGTTGATGATGATGATGAAATGGAAGAGTTCCGTAACTCTGAACTGCGCCAGATCCGTCTTGATTCATTGAGAGAAGGTGACAAGGTTCAAGAGAGTAGCGAAAATAAAGTGGTTTTTGATGCCTTGAGGGAACTGTACAAGCTTCTAGTTACAAAGCATTTGGTTTCGGTGCAAGAATGGATTTCTGTCCTCATAAGAGTTGATGTGGCAGACAACAGGTTCAGAGATGTCTCGTTGAAAGAGTTCATTGATATTCGTAATCGTCTCCAGTTAGTAAAGAAGAAATGTGAAGAATCAGGTTGCGCTCTTCCTAACACTGTAAATAATGAGGATGAAGATATTTGGGAAGAGGGTATCACTGAATCATCTGAGATAAGAACAAATAAACGAAGTAATGATCATGACAGCGAGTCGGCCCCCATTGAACCAAGAAATGAAACCCCGTGTAGTACTAAAGTTTCAAATGGCAATGAGGAGGTCAGTCATGAAGGTGGCAAAGCTGAGTCAAACCCCTTGAGGAATAACCTTTTGGCTGCAGCTCCAGTCATGAAGTGGGGCTCTTTCTTGGATAACTGGGGTTCAAACCGGGATTTTGTGGCTAACCAGAGAGGATTGGAGCTTGAAGGTCATTGGGGTAGGGTAGACTATGATGATGCAGTTATTCCAGCAGATAAAATTGCAGAGTTAAATGTTCAAACGACTCTTTACAAGGAAGAACCTATGGAAATCCAACTCTGTCGTGCCCCTTTGAGAAAAGGGGGACTTTGTCAGAGAAGAGACTTGAGAGTTTGCCCATTTCATGGCCCCATCATTCCTCGAGACAGTGAAGGGAAGCCCATCTCTCAGAACTCTTCAATGGAAGAGAGGACTCTTGAATTAGGGACTGATTTAGTGGAGCAGTTAGCAAACCAGGCCCTGAAGAATGTTCGAGAGAGAGACAAAGATGAGGCAAAGAAAAGAGAATATGACAAACAGGCACTGAAGCGAGCAAAACTTGCAAAAGTTCGGGAGCACAATGAAGCTGTTTTACGGGATGCTGCGGTGGCATCAACTTCAAGATCTTCTGCCATTGGAGATGATTTGGAGACAACCAATCGGGGGAAGTCTTCGGCCAGAAATAAGAAGCAATCTCTGGCATCAATGCTGAAAAAGAAGGTGACTGCTAAGGATAGATTAGCTCAGAGGCTACTAAACACCCATTCAAGGGATGGTACAATAAAACAGTTGACACTGGGAGAGGATGCAAATTACAGAGAAGCCTTTCCAAATCAGTGGTAGATAAAATCATCCCTTTGTTCTATGATGCTTGCTTGTTTGGCTGAAGACTAGAGGGACCAATTCTTCGGCTAGTGTCTGTATTATATATGCAGAGTTTTTCATTTTAATTTTATATTTTGACTGTTTTTTTATTGGAAATGAGAGCCAAGTTTGTAATTAGATCGTAAGTTGATAAACAGGACAAAAATCTGTTCTTGCAAGTTCTTTGGCTAATAAATAACACAGGTTTTTTTTTTTTTAAAGTTAACGGCTGAGTCCCATTTTTACCGATTCTCGCTTGGGAAAGATCCAGATACGGTTGTTTTTCTTGATGATATGAGCTGAGAAAGACGATCTATGTGGGGCATACCAAATTTTGTGCTGATTCTTAGCAGGTCGGATGAATGAAGGACCAACGGATCAGGGTTTTCACGCAAAACAGAATTGTTCGTCACCACCCGAGAATCTTTCTGTTTGTCACCACCTGAGAAACAAAAGATTCGTGAGTACGGTCCCCAACCCACATGGATTATTTGGAAGCTTCCATTCATCAGCACTGCTGCATCAAATTTATTCACATGGATTATTTGGTCTTCTTTAGTTGGACAAATCCTGATTCAGTGCAGGTGCCTGAAATGGATTGAAGCTAAAATTCAGCTCTCCCGTGAAATTTTCTGATCCTAATCTGGCAGAAAATTCAGAGAACACAGGAGAGGAGGACAATTATTAAAGGGATGCTACAACTTGGCAGTTTCAAGATTCATTTACCACAGACAAACCTATATGTATGTCTCTCTGTGTGTGTATATATATATATATATTATGTGAATAAAAAACATGATTGGGTGCTATAACATTTTTATTTTTAAGTAGAAGTGTTGTAGTATCTCTGGTAAAAAAAAACATGATTGGGCCTAAAAATGCTGTTAGTTCAAATGTCCCAACCGAGTTCTCTTTGCCGAGTGAGTTGACTTTGACCAATTTACCATTTTAGTTTGTGATTATTAAGATCTTGAATAAAAATTGTTTTTTGAAAAGTATATCCTTTGTACTTAATTAGCCGATCCCGAAAAGTTATAATTAAAATTTTGTTAAGTAGAATTCAGTATATTATTTGTGCTTAATTTAGAAGCAAAATACTCCTATATGGTTTTTTGGTTAAGATCGAGTGCGGTATTGATTCTTAGGAAAAAAGAAAATTCTCGAAAAAAATTATTTTCTACGTCTCAATCACTAACCGAAAGTCTCCACCATCTATTGACTAGTTATAGGCTTAAAGCACAAAAAACCATTAACAATAATAGTGAGAATAATCCACTAAAAAGTTCTTTAACGGATTGGTTACATTCCATTTTAAACCAATTAAAGTACTGAATAATGCTTTAGAATCTTTGGTGCTTTTTTGTGGTGCCGAGTAGTCCTCTTAGCTTGAAGTAACGTTAAACCCAATCCAGCTTTACGCCATTATCATTTCAAGTCTTTTTCTTAATTCGTAATGATAATAGATGCCTTACATTTCGGAAGCCAAAATCACCATGATTACTTCATACTTCATAAGCATGTACTGATTGCAGAGGTGACAACACTAACCAAAAGAATATAAAAAAAATTCAAAATTATATTTTATTTTCAAGTATAAAATTTTTAAAAATAGTTACCAAAATATTAAAAATTTTGAAAAAAATTCAAAATGAAGTGCCCTTGGACAGGTCCTTGGCAAGACAACTTGCCCCAAGTGCCTATCACATATTGTGGTTGTTGGGTCATGATCAACCCATAGCAATCATTTGATTTTCTGTTTAATGGTAATTCTTATTATCTTTTTAAAGTCAAGGATTTAAACCCCCTTCCCCTCAAAAAAAAAAAAACCCATGGCTAGCCTTACTGTATTTTTTTTATTGGTAAGACTGTATTATAAAAAAGAACAATTAAATTTATATTCATAACTTTAAAATTTAACAACGAGAGCAATAATCATTACATCATCGGCCAATCTTTTACAGTATAGAATTTAAGGTTTTAGGGAACTCACTAAGAGCAGCATTTATTGTCAAAATTGGAATGCTTAAAAGGAATAGATTATGCCCGCGTGTGCCCCAAACGCGACCGGCGTGGACTTGGCCTCAGGGATGCGCTACAGGCGTCGGTCCCTAAGATCTAGCCGTGGCTGGGGCTTCCCACATCGGAAGCCTTTGGGTGTGTGTGTGAGTATATAAAGGGTCTCCCCGCTTCTTTTTTTAAGAAATTGCGTGAAGTTCCCAGTTAAGTTAAGTTTGTGTCAAAAAAAAAAAAAAAAAAGGAATAGGTTATGCAGCCACTTGAGAATAAATAGTCCCACCAAGAGGACACTGCAATGATGGATGTAGGGGGGATAGAGAGGGCACAACAACATTTCCTGTGGCCTGGAAAGCTTTTTGAAATTGTATAAAAAATTATAATTTTTTTGAAATGTAAGTTATAATGTATAATTTTAAAAAGTTTAACTGATCATGACATTCTCTTAACTAGTTGTAATTTTTTTATAAAAAAATTATAATTTTACCCATAAAAAAATGACAATCGACAGTAAGATACCAAATTCTTTTTTTAAGTATGGTAGAAGTTCCCTATTAATTCCTAATTCTTACAATCTCACTCCCCATAATTATTTTGGGTAATATCAAAATTACAAAAAAAGGTTTAAAAATGAAGAATAAAAATTAAAGTTTTATTGATTGTGTCAACTTTACATCATTTTAATTTTTTTAATCTTATTTTTGTGTAATTATAACATTTTTGAATTATTTCTTGAAATTTTGTTACTTCAAATTTGTCAAAAGAAATATATCTCCTATATCCAGTTTACATTCAGAAACAGCCTAGAGTCTATGCTCTCTCAATCTCTAGCAGCCCTTGAACCCACAGCCTGCTGGTTATGCATAGATACAGGGAAAAAAAATCTCATCCAGATACAGTAGTAGCACAATAACGTGGGAACAGCTATCACGAAAAATAATCCCAAAAAAGAAAAAAAAAAAGTGAATCAATATCAGGTCCATTCTGTAAACTTTACCTAATGTATCTACTCTCCAAACTGTCTCTCTCTCTCTCTCTCTAACCGCTCATTTATTTAACACAAAAAAAGAAAGAAAGAAAGAAAGAAAGGAAGAACAATCAAGAAAAGTACCCCTCTCTCTCTCTCTCTCTGGTTTCCATGTTCAATCTTTAAGGAGCCTTTCAGCCTAGATTGATAATCACAAACAAAAGATTCAAACCCATCACAGAGAAAACCCATCAAAACTAGGACTCTATTCAAAGGTATATATTTCTTGAGCATATGTATGTTGTATAAATGGAAATGGATAGCATTGAATGCATATCATCCTCTCATGGAATAGATGAAGATGTGATTCACCACCACCACCATCATCATGCTCCTAGTCAGTTTTCGTCTTCAAAGCCTTACAGCAACGTTGTCTCTTCGGCGGCGATTCATCCCACTACAAGTGTCCATGAGCTTCTCGAATGCCCTGTCTGTACAAATTCAATGTACCCTCCTATACATCAGGTTGGTTCTTTTTTTAATTTTAAGAAATGGCCTTACTTAATTTTTCCCTTATGATTGTTTGATATGATCTTCTTGTTCTTGAACTGTATTTTAATTTTAATTTGATTTGGACCATTGGATTCGTACACCCTTTTTTTATGGATTTCTTAGATGCAAGTTTGTAATTTTCCTGGTTGGTTTGTAATGGTATTTTGATTTTGGAGGTTGATTGGAGTTCTGGAATTCGTGTTAAAAGTTAAAAACTAAGTTGGTGCCTTAAGGGTTCTTAATCCTGGAAAATGCTGATTTCATACAAGAGATCTTGTTTAGGTGTAGAATTTCTTGTTTATTTTATTTCTGTGTGAATGGTTGAATTACTCGGAATGGATTGTGGAGGATATGGTTGATAATGTGGCGTTGAAGGGGCTTTTATAGGTTAAGTTGAATTATGGCATATTCTGAGATTTAGTGTGCAGTATGCACGAATACTTCGTCAAGGTCAATATACCCATATCAGATATTCGAGTGTGCAGCTATCTAAATGACGATCTGGGATAGGCTTCATGAGAATATATAATTCATTTGTTTTACCCTTTTCCCTCCTATATTGGACATGGTGACTATGGAATATGGATTCATGTGGTTTTGGAAAAAGGATAGTTTTCAGGGGCTTGGGTTTTTCTGGACCTCATAATCCATTTGTTACCTTGTTTACTTGGTCAATGTTAATGAAAATTTATGATTTTAAATGTCAGAACAGGTATGATTGAGGAAATTAGAAAGGAAAAATTAAGAAAGGTGCTGGTTGGAAAAAAGGTAAGAATTATGCTAATGCAGTTTAAATTTTTGGAGAGCAGTTAAGATTTCCCTGTTGCACCCCTTGTGTCCAAGGAAGAATAGTGACTGCAGTTCCAGTATTTCCTTCTCCAATGTTGGTTTGAGGATGCTGACTCTATAAGTTGTCGTGGTCTTCCATAATGAGTAAAGATCAGCCAAAAAAAGGAGATAAGCCTCATTTGCATTCGTGAAGGGCTTGAAATTGTCATGTGCCTGTCAGGCTGTTCTAAATGTGAGAAATTTAGGTTTGGTTTTGCACGGCATGTTATGTAACCAAGGCCACAAAGGAGATTTAGACAAATTCTTTTCCGTAGTGATTCTTGTTGGTGATGACATAGATAATATGGATTATGGTGACATGTAACATGCCTCTGACCCCTGTAATTTCTTAGTTCTGTAACCAGCCGGCGACAAAAGCTATGATATGAAGTGTGCATATGGTTGGCTTGTACTGTGTCGGACCTGAGGGTAAACATGATAGATAAATTGCCAACAGTCCTGAATTTATTTTGTACTTTTGACATTGTAGTAATCTTATTGGAAGAGGTGGGGTCGTTTAGGAGAGGACACGGAGTTATTCTTGAAGTAGTATTGTTTGGGAATACTAATTCTAGGGAAGATAATTTTTTCGGAGTTGCCAAGTTTTTCAAGTTGAACAGTGCATAGTTTTTTTTTGGCAACTTTTATGATTCGTTCTTTTTTGACTCTTTGAGTCAAATGGTGTGGAATCCTTCAGTAAGAATTCCATCTAGATTTGTCTTGCTTCAATTCCTTGTATCCCCAGTTGTAACCTACATATCTGGTATTTGATTTCCTGACAGTGACTTGGCTGCCTTAAGCTGAACAAACTGCATTATACCGAAGAAATATCATGATGTCAAACTTTTGACAACTTGGATGAAGGAAAAAAATGTTTATTTCTGGCATAAATTATTTTGGTTAGTTAAGCTGTCATAGATCTGATATACATATTCAAACCATCATATAATGGGTGATGTGTATCCACACCTAGTTTTTTGGCATTATACACAGTCAGCTATCGCAATTTCAATCAAATACAATTATATTTTCCTTTTAAGGGGTGCCACCTAGCTAACCTAATTTTTTGATGGAGGAGGTGAATTCATTATTGGACGATTGATTAGAAATTTGAGATCAGAGTCAATTCCCAATTCATTGATTTGACCATAAACTGAACACTTCATCAATTCTCAGTGTCCCCTTATATTCACAAGTTTTTATTTTTTGGAAAGCTTGAGTTGAATATTCACTCTTTTGTAACTGTCAAAGTCATTGTCCTCCTCTACATGATTAACTGCAAGCATAGCAGTGATCTTATTTAATCTGGCTAGGTAACTCGATTGACTAATGCCTTAATTAAAAATGGTCTTTTTATATTTTGCCTTAATTAAAAATGGTATTTTTATATTTTAGTATGAGCTAGTATTTCTTTGTTTCTTAATTACTTTATGCAACAGGACAGATTTAGCTGATTGGTCTAACAAATTTTGATTTCTGTAGTGCCACAATGGACACACTCTGTGTTCCACTTGTAAAATAAAAGTACACAACCGGTGTCCCACTTGTAGACAGGAGCTTGGTGATATAAGGTGTCTAGCATTAGAAAAGGTGGCTGAGTCACTTGAACTACCTTGCAAGTATTGCTCAATTGGATGCCCTGAGATCTTTCCGTACTATAGCAAGCTCAAACACGAGGCCATATGTAACTTTAGGCCATACAACTGCCCATATGCTGGATCAGAGTGCTCCATTGTTGGGGATATTCCTTACCTGGTTTCTCATCTTAGGGATGATCACAAGGTAGACATGCACTCTGGATGCACATTCAACCACCGTTATGTCAAGTCTAATCCACGTGAAGTAGAGAATGCCACGTGGATGCTAACTGTAAGTATATTTCCTATAATTTTATGTACTTTTTTCATCTGTTTCACAAATCATGCAAATTCACTGATATGATGATTTTCTCTGAACAAATCACCCACTTTTTGTAGTCAAGATGGGCCAATCTTTTATGAGGTCACAAGGATTCAAAATGTTTTAAAGAAAACGTGAAAGTTTTGACCTAAGTATCACTAAGCATTATGCAACTTACATAATACATTGTAACCTCATAAGTTCCTTACATTATGAGAATCATTTATCATCCAAGGACCTATCGCCTGTAAAAGTTATCGTGAATGCTAAACTCTCTGTGCATTTGGTTCCAGGTCTTCCATTGTTTTGGTCAGTACTTCTGTCTTCATTTTGAAGCATTTCAGCTGAGCATGGCTCCTGTTTATATGGCATTTCTACGATTTATGGGTGATGAAACAGAGGCCAGGAATTACAGCTACAGCTTGGAAGTTGGGGGAAATGGCCGGAAGCTCATTTTCGAGGGTACCCCGCGAAGCATAAGAGATAGTCACCGGAAAGTTAGGGATAGTCATGATGGTCTCATTATACAGCGCAACATGGCTCTTTTCTTCTCTGGAGGAGACAGGAAGGAGCTGAAGCTGAGGGTTACCGGGCGGATATGGAAGGAACAACAGAACTCAGATGGTGGGGCATGCATACCAAACCTCTGTAGCTAACACCATATGGGCTTCTCTTGCTTTCATGTTTTCTTTTGTTCTGTGTACTCAATTTTCAGCTAATTTTTTAAGAGGACTGAGATGTTGAGAAATCTTCAAATATGTAAAGAGTTCTGCTGGGCGTTTCAGCTTCTGAAAGTGCTCATATGCTTCTTTTTTTCTTGGTTCCTGCAATCATAAGGAAAAACGGTGGAAGAGATTGTATGATTTGTAGCTGACATCTCTCTCTCTCTCTCTCTCTCACACACACACACTCGAAAACAAACGCACACAGACAGAGGATGCGGCTTTGTGCAGTTACCCATTCCATCGCAATTCAGTGTTAGAAATCCAACCCAACGCTCCCTGAAACTTCTCCGACGTTGAACTTCACCAACATATGTCTGAGTCTGTCTGGCCTCAATCTTACTGGCAGGAATCAAAGCCAAATTGCCAGTCGTAGGCCCATATTAAGGGAGCTGGAGTGAGACATCGTGATCATCATAGTGGGTGAATTCGTAACTGTAGGTGGTGAAATCATCACAGTTGATGTTTATAACAGAAAAAGTATTGGAAGAGTGTGAAGTTCATGGTGGCGTTTTGGATGGAGACGACGAGGAAGAGTATGGAAAACTGTTGCCACCATGCAAGCAGCTAGGTTTGCACTGCAACTTATTATATGTAGTTCTGTGCCTATGGGTTTCCTACATGGCTGAATATTGAATCATTGACAACTTCAAGAGCATACAAAGCATATTATTTGTTTACAACAAATTGCAGTCAGAACACTTCCGCAGGTAGCTTATTAACACTACTGCCTAACAAACACCCAAAATTAGTAACTCAAACCACTTTTCCTCCATTACAATCCTTAGATTGTATCAACATATTATGCTTCGATGGCAAATATTAAGTTTAACACAAATATATCAGAATATCCAAAACAGAAATTCATAATTTGACAAATGAGAGACTTGTTTTCAACCTCTCTTAGGTCAACTCCAGTTAACTGCTAAAAGAATTGGAAATAACATATAAATCAAAGGCAAATTCTTCTTGAAATTGAACCATGTTGATAAACAGATGTCCGCATCCACATACTATACATATGCACGAGAACATATGTATATACACACCTACGTACCAATATTATGTGGTGACTTTTGCAAAGCAATGGCATCAAGGAAATAATCCATGACCTGGGAGACTGATTCAAGAAAGGCAGCTTCACTCATTCCAGGGAGCACAGAATCAAGCGCTTCCTGGATAATCTCCTCAATTACTGATTCCTTTGTCACGGTTTTTCTGCACATGATGCTTCCTATGGTGAAGGGGGTGAGCCCCCTTTCTACACCTTTCTTCAGAAGCATGGTGGAGATGCGAAGTGTGCGTGCACATTCAAGAGGTAGGTCCCACCCATAGAACTTCAGTATGGCAATGTCTTCCTCCGCATCGAGTGATTTTATGTATTTGATGGTCTCAGGGCTGTAAGGCTGGCGCGCTTGTGGCCAGTAGAGCCAGTCAAAGGTGCAATCTTCAAACTGCAGGAATGAGGGAACATGTGACAAATGGATTACACAAACAACAACTGAATATGGAGTAAAGCACACAGCTGAAAAAAGCATGAAAGGCCCTCAATGATACAATTTTTTGGAAGTGGTTTCATTAAAAAAATTGTTTGGAGAGAGAGAGAGAGAGAATCACGAAGAGTGAAGTTTAAGTTGATGGGCAATTAGAAGGCTAGAGACCAAGTGACAAATTGTTGCTCTCCCCCTTCACACATAGTAATAGAGTTTATCCTAGACCAAAACACTATCACAAAGAATATGCTGAAGGAAAAATATCCGAAAAAGTAACTGAACCCCGATTTCACATAGCAGCAAGAAATATATCCAGACGGCAAGACTATCTAGAAAATATGACATCTAAGATCAAAACTGAGAGATAACGGAGACATGAAGTTGCAAAAAGGCAGTAATTTAGCAAGAATGAAGAGGAAGAAGATAACTTACAGTCTCAGGCAAGCAGTACCCATGATCAATCGGAATCAACACAGGCTGGCCATCTTCGCCTTTGCTTATCAATATATTCCCTGCATGCCTATCTGCATTTGCCATCCTTATATCCAACACTGAGATTTTGTGTACTTCCTCCACCGGAAAAGAACCAGGACCCATATCCTCACAACTTCCATAGTTCTCCATGAACATCTGCAAGGACCCAGACTTAACAGTTATGCTCTCTGGATGATTAAACCCTCCGTGCAGGCACTTGACCAGCACAGTGGGGGGAACTCCAGAAAAGCCCTTTTCCTCACGAGTGAATGACCGACGCCCACTCTTCGGATGATCCAGAATGTAGGCAGCAACTTCTCTAAAAGCACCCTCTCCAACTCTCGTACCTTTCTTCAACCCTTCACCATCCTCTGACAAGGGCAGCCCTTGAGGGTTGTTCAAAGCTTTAGGCTCCTCATCAATAGGCTTAAACACCGAGACATACTTACCCCCTGATGCATCGAGCATAAAGTATGCACCACCACTACCCTCCGATGACCTGATTGGATAGCTCCCTCTATCTAACCCTTCGAATGTAGAGTCAATCAAATCACGAATCACTGAAGGCAATTCAATTTTTGGGTTTACGATCACTGGTTCCAGCCAAATACCTCTATCTGTAGGCTTCCTCGGAACAACAAGCCTGTCCTCCCTTTCAATACCACAACCACTTTCTTTATCCACATCATTCTCTCTCACATCATTCAACTGTGATGCCACAATGGACAATTCGAAATGTTTCTCCACAGGCCTAGCTCTAATCTTTGCAGACTTCCGCACAAACAAATGAATCACTGCATCATTGTTCTTACAGATGTCATTGATAAGGCTCTGATCCTCCAGCCGCTCACCATTACACAAGACCTCTTGATCATCAATATCAACCAAACCTTTCCTTTTCTTAGCAATCTGACGTTTTACATACCTAACATCTCTATTCCTTTCAACATGAAACGTAAACTCTTTCCCACAAGAAGTCCTTACGTTGATGGCTTGGAGATCCGATAAGCGGAGAACCAAATGCAGAACATTCCCATCCGTGACCCCATAGTCCCGAACAAGGGAGTTGCTCCGCGCCAATTCTCGGCCACCACAAACCAATTTTTGCTTTTTCACAACAAACCCCTTAAAGTTTTGAATCTGAAGCTTCACCGATTCAATCGAATCGGACTCCAGAACCCTCATCGGAACCTTCGAACCCGATATAGCGACGTATATCAAAATGGACTCGCCTAATTCCAGGCTATTTACAAGGGGTGAAAACAGCACAGACTCATCGCGAATCGGATTAATTGCAACAACACCGGCCGATGACATCTTCTCTAATCAAATTCAATCCTAAAATTCAAAGAAATCAACCTACAAATTTGCACACATGACCCTTACATACCATTCTGTACACCAAAGATCAATGTGTACAAATTAAAAAAAAAAAAATCCCCAAACGCTATAGATTCATGGTTAGTTCTTGGCCCAACCTAAATCTAAAAAACCCCAGAAATTAAAGCAAATGCATTAATTCTAAAGGCTAACAATTTGGGGGATCTAACAACAATCCACCTAAAATACGAAAATTTAAGCAAATTAGGATTTCCAGATTGATTTTTCGAATAAAGATCTTTGACTAAACATATTACATATAGAATTGAGAGAAATGTGTACCACAGAAAGAAGAGGGGATTCTTAGCGTAGAACAAGAACAGAAGACTAGGGCTAAAGATTGAAGAGAAGACAAAGGTGGCGATGAGTTGGCGAGGAATTGGATTGCAGTGTTTGTCGACGATTTCTGTGCTCCGGGTCTAACGAGAGAAGGCAAGAAGAAGAAGAAGAAAAACGTGTTAGGCCGTCCGTTATTTAAAAAGCGTTTAAGAATTCGTTGACGGACACTTTTATGACTTTTGGATAAACAATTAACTTGGTGGTCAAGTCAGAAAAGATAAGACCGACGTAATTGCTGACCTTTAAGGCCTGTTTGATATTTTTTTTTTTTAAAGGGTTTGGATTAGTTTGTCTAAATTTAAATATAAGATTTATGTTGTGTTTGGTAATGTTTTTTTTTTATATTTTTTTATTCAAAAAAAACTTAAGTTTTAATTTTTTGGTGATAAAAATTAAAAATATAAATCATGTTTGGTAGTCATTTATATTTCAAAAATTTTGAAAACAAAAATAAAAATTTTTTTGGATATTATACCAAAATTCACCATCCAAACCCCACCACTCAATTCCATTGACCACTCAAAACCACCACACAACCCCACTGACCACCCATCGAAATCCACGCCCAACCCCCACTGTCCACCCACTGAAAACCACCCTCAACCCCCACTGACCACCCAAATTCACTGTCCACCCACCCGAAAATTACCACCGAAATCTAACCCCAACCCCAACAATCCAAACCCACAGAGAAGGGCGAGAGAGAGAGAGATATACCAGAGACAAGATGAGGTGGCTCCTTCGGCTTCGATGATGGCATCAAGAGAGAAAAAGAGGGTAGACGACAGAGAAATGTGAGGTGAAATGAGGTGAAAGAGATAAGTCTTTTATACCCAAGTAAAAAAAAAAAGATATTTTTATTGTTATGGAGAATCGAAGTCTAGACATCATCAAACTTTCACGCATGTTTTTTTTTTATGTTTTCAAAAGCATCCTTTTGGATGCTCCATAATTTAGCCTTATTTTCAAAACAGAACAATTAAAAAAATAATAAAAACATCCACCAAACATACTTTTATTTTTTTTTTTGCCAAAAAAATGAAAACAAAAACAAAAAAAAAATGAAAGCATAGTGTTACCAAACACTACTTTAATATTTAATGTTGTTCATATTCATGTTTAATATACGCAGGGATATATGACTATTATGATAATATATTTGTATATAAATAATTATTGTGTCCCTTAACCAATTTAATCCAAACATAGGTATGGATATATGGGGGTATAAATGTCATTTGAATGTTAAATCCATTAATCCACCCCCATGAGTTTCATGACCGGCCCGGGTTTTAAATCTTAGGCTAAATGCATAATTACCAAACATGAATTTAAGGGGGTTTATTTTCCAACCCATGTTCCCAACCCCCCAACTCACATTTCAAACAGTCCCTTAAGTAACATAATTATTAAATAACATTACTGGTGGAAAAAATGTTGAAATGAAGTTAATCAATTTAAGTAACCTACACAAAGGAAATTTTATTTAAATAAATTTATAAGATTTAATTAGATTAAATTGTAAATCAATTAGCACGCGTCCCATGTGATGTACAGAATTTGTCACTTCCACCATCGCCATAATTTTTTTTTTCATCACCATATTTCACCTTTTTTTAACCCTCATGAAAAAAATTATCCATTACTGAACAAAAATAATTTTTTTAAAATACAAGAAAGTGAAAAAAAAGATTAGTAAAAAATTAAATTTACAATATTTCAAAATTTGATTTGATTGGAGGGAGGTAAATAAATATTTCAAAATTTTAGAAATTAAGCATTTAGGGAGGGAGGAAAAACTTATTAAGTCCTCTCACCCGAAAAATATTTGTTTTTTAATAGATTAGATCAAAATAACAAATAAAATTGAGTCATAAAAATTAAATCGATCTTATGCTAAGATTAATCTAGAACTTTTGGGATCCATCTTAATTTAATGTAACTCATTCAGTTTATGTGAGAACTTAAATTGATTCACACATAGTAAACATTATGGCTGGTTCAATGGCTGAGTTCAACCTCCGGTAATCAAGAAGTATTTGGTTCAACACTTTTCATATCCCCTAAGATTATGTTTTAAACCTGTTCAGGTTACAATGAATATTTGAGCTCAAGAGAATAATCGGCGTAAGTCTAAACACCATGTAGCCATAAAAAAAATTTTAACATATAGAGTAGTCTTTTCCTAACTTGCGATATAATAAACTGGACATAGAACCATTGAATCCCATGCACGACGCAGTAAAACTGGGCTGGGAGATTTCAATATGCAGCTGTGCTACCATTTGAAAGCATTCCACACATAATGTATTTAATGGCTATTGAAAAGAATGTCACCACCAGCAACAGCAACAACAACAATGTTGAACAACATCTATCATCCTCAAATTAAGAAAACGAAAAAAGAAATATAAATTGTTTATGCAGGGTCTCTTTGTGAATTATGCATTCACCGGCGTGTTTAAGATCATGCAGGAATCTAAGAAACTAAAAATGCAACTCTAACAAGCTCGAAAAAGAAAATTCTATTTTTCTATTCTCAAATCTTTTGGTTACAAGTACATTAAAAATACAAAATAGCTCAGCAGGCCATCCCAAGAGGAGGGCTTTTCGAATATGGCGGTCACATATCATCCACGTGGGTAACTCTGGACACAACTTAGATTGCAACCAAGCAACCCTGACAACAAATAGAAGCAACCACAATGCCAAGCAGAGCTCCAGCAAGCACCTGGGATGGATTGTGGCCAAGAAGTTCCTTGAGTTTTCTTTGACCAACAGGATGCCCTTGAAACAAGTCTTCAACTATCATATTGAGAACCTGAGTTGATCAACATACAGTTAGTCAGGGGGCACTAATGGTCAAGTGGAAAGTAACCAATTAATTTTAGCAACAATATTAAAATTGTGAATCATGGTATATACCCAAACCGATTAACAAAATAAACAAAACAGTCCATCATACATTTTTTATTTTTTATTTGGTTTGCATAGGAACTGTTAATTGAGACCTAACAACAAGAACTTCTATACTTTTGTGAGTTACTGAAAAGCTAAGTTTAAAAGACCGATAGATGCAGCACGGTGTTATAAACTCAAGCTGCATGGGCTGTAAACCTTGAAATGTCATGCTTAACTTAATACTTATTCCTAAGTTATGACTATCAGGGGAAAAACAAGAAAAAAGGTACAGAAGTGGTAAATCTAGTGAACAAATAGACACACATGTATACATATACATTACGAGGGACAAAAAAATGATTTCACAATTCCGCTGATAAAAAATTCAAATAACGAGTTAGACTCCACCAAAGAGTTGCAAGGAGGTCAAAAAAGTATACTGCTGATCGCTATGATATTCCATCAAGGCAATTCATATGAAGGATGGCCAGTGCAAACTTTCTTCCCAAACTAATGCATTGACAAGAATGAAGTTGCCAGCTTTTTATTGACAACAGAAGATGAAAAAACAAAGAATTACAAGTTTGCATGTTCCATAAGGTATTATTTCAATGGGCATGTCTTTCTGATTAAGATAAAGTTTGGGGTGGGATTTCTTCCTTTTTCTTCTGCAATAATGCTTTCTTCCCAAAAGTTTGCTTAGGGAGTAGGCCTCACACATTTAAAAATACAAGCTATACCACCATGCACATTACTTTGATCTGACTGTTCCAAGTCCGGTATAGAAGCAGAATTAATGCAGTCATAAACTAACCCATAAACTGAAATTACAAACTTCAGTTGGATGTTCCACTGATACATGAAAACCAATAGGATGGGAAAAAAAAAAAAGAGAACAAAAAAGAATACCTCCAACTCCAATTTTAATACCCAGCCATTACTTCAGTACAGCCTCAAGAGACACGGAATATTTCTTGAGCTATAATGTTCTTTAAATGAAGAGTTCCTTTAAACCAATCCTTATTTCGCTCCAAAGATGCCCTAATAATGATCTATCAATGATCAGACATATCTTAAGTCATTAATTTTAGCAATATTTCAAGCTCCTAGTAAGCATTAACTACCACTAACTCCATATTTCCCCTGACAGTTACTTATCTACCATGTTCACACTCATTGCCCTGTTTTTGCTCCTGCAGTTGGGGGGTGGATGAAGGGAAGGAGGAAAGCAAAATCAAAGATATTTAGATTGGAAAGCACAGAGTGTAGGTGTTGATATGCCAGTGTTTTGTTGTATGAGGGCTCTCTCTCAATAAGAAAGAAAGATGGGCCCATTTTTCTGAAACTAGAGGTACTAATCGAAACAAATGTTTTCAACAATGCAACCCCACCGAATAATAAACTGTTTGGAAACTCTGCTTCCCTCGATGCACATGTATGCCAGCCACCACATTCCATAATACACACCAACAATCAATACGACAACGCAAAGAACGTTACTCTCTTTTGTTTCATCTGAACAGAAGGAATTTGATACATAAGAATTTCTCTTTTGTTTGATGTCCGCAAGAAGTAATGCTCTAGACCTTTTGTCCCCTTCATTTTAGCAGTCCATTTGAATATGATACTCCATTCCATCACTCAGCCAGCAAAAACTTCAATACCAAGAGCAACATTGGCAACCATTCCAAGTATCTATTACGTCCCCGAGCTTGCGAGGATACCTTCCAATAAAGTATTTGGACTTGCACAGAAGCCTCGATTAGTGGCAAATATGGATGGTGGCATAAGCATTTGTTGTGCACCAGGTAAGTAAAGCGTTCAGTGTCCTAGAATATCTCGAGTTTGTTGGAGTATCACAGTGCATGATATAGTACCTAACGCAACCCATAATCCCTCACTTTCTGTTAAACAGTGTCATTCACCTAATAAATGTCCATTAGTTTCAAATTTGCTCCCATGTTCATGGTTCAAAGTTGAAAGAGCTTTGTTCAGTTAGAAGAAAGAATTATAGAAATATCCAGCCAAGTCCTGTCTCACAAACAGAATGTAGTTCTTTTCGATAAGTAAACAACTGGAATTTAGTGACTAGAAAATCCAAAACTTGTTTTTGCCTCGATGAAATGTTCTGAAAAACCTCATTTGTGTTGCCTTCTTCGGAAAAACAAGTCATGCAAATGCTTGAACTTTTAAAAGAGCCTTGGAATTCCAATCAATCTACCATTAGCCTTCACCCAAGTATGCTATCATAAATAGTCTCAGAAGGAACTAAAGCTCTAATGTTAACCTCTGTTCATCAATTCCATGTTCCTCTCCCCTGGTTGCTTCTCCCTTAGAAGTACTACCTTTCTAAAGCATTGTCAGATCCAGAAGTTCTAAACTGCTCATCAAACTTGTAAACTGCTAGCAAGAATGTAAGATAGTGTTTTTGGCAACCTAAGATGCACATCTGTAAGTCTGTAACGTGGTAATCATTGGTATCCGAGTTCTAAATTTAACAATCATTTTTCTAAAACTACCATTTAGAACAGTATCAAGACTAGGAAGTTTCAAATTGAGTCTAATGTTCTATTGATAGAAAACTCAATTGCAATGAAACTGTTTTAACAGCCACATTCCATCAGTTAACAAAAGCTCTGGTATCAGATTCAAAAATAGTTTATGTCATCCTAATTAAGTACTTGAAATGAATTGACGCCCATCAAGTTATATTCCACATGCATCTAAAACATTCCTCGCTCATATCTATTAAGCAGTCACCGTGGTAACTTCAATGCTCAACTGAAAAAACTTACACCTCTTCCAAGCCCTACCCCCCACTCCAAAAAAGAACCTTTCCAAACAAAAACCTGCTGGGAACTCCCAAAAAGTCTTGCCATTAAATCACCGCAATGTTTCAGATCCTGTAGTATGTGTACAATATTGTGAGAGCCAAAGAAACAGATTTACTTTCTCAAAACTCCCCATAAGTTTAATTCCATTGCTCTCTTGCCCTGATAGGCAGAACTAGGGTCAGTTTCCCAGATATGAGCTGACAAATTACCATTTACAGTCCCAATCAACCATGGGATTTCCATTGGAGTTAATTAGGCTATTAAAACCCAAATGTTAACTCACCAACAAAAACCATAATCTTCATAGCCTGCCTTCAAGTTGAAGCCAAGTTCACCATTCCAGTTACGTAGTTATTGACCAAAAATTTATTAATACCTGAGAAATATTGCTTTCTGGTAAGCAAGAATCCTCTAATAAACTCTACCCATCAACAGTAATATACTTCCGCAACTTCAGGCGTATGTGTTTTAACTTTTGTTCATTTGAAAATATACAAACTTATACCGATCAAAAATAAAAAACAAAGCATGAACATTCAGTGGAAAAGCAATACGTCTTTCCAAAATCAAGCAATTTTGGTAGTTAAAATACTATATTCCAATAAATTCTATCTAGAAACCATACCATTGCCTAAAACACTGCCTACGTACAAAAATGAAACAATTAAAAAAAAAATTACCTCAGCTTGCATACCAGCATGCCTTCGAACCCCGATAGCATCGTACATTACAATCAAACTAAACCCCAAACACACAGGAAATAAAGAGTCTGCTACTCCATGACATATAGCCACTGAAGTAGTCAAAGCAATACACAAAGCCGAATGCGACGAAGGCATCCCTCCAGAAGCAAACATAATCCTCAAGTCCCATTTTCGCTCCACACAAAAATCCAGGAACACCTTCATCGATTGTGCTGAAATCCAAGCAAACAAACCCGACATAAACGTCGGATTCGCAACCAATATGGCCACGAATGGGCTAATCCGGACCTTTGCCGTCGATGTTACACTAAAAACTGCCATTCCAAATCCTTCATTTTGTAGATATTTACCATGAAATGGTATAGTCTCTGAGCAAATATAACCTCGAAGAACAGAGACCCATTTGTATTTTGAAGTTTTCTGAACCATAAATTTGAAGCTCCGTAAAATTGAAACTAGGATTGGAAAGGATTTGTAGGGTAAGCTGTATTTTCCCCATTGTGAGTTGGGTTTTCGTGGATTTGAATGATGAGTGTATGAAACAGAGATTGAAGAGGTTTTGGGTCTCTTAGAATTATTGAATTTGAAAAAATAAAAGGAATTGTTACAAAAGTATTTAGTGCTCGGTTAGAGCATCAGCTAT
>CM042191.1:820814-845630 GCA_023539305.1 Ilex asprella
GCGTCATATTATCACTATATTAATGATGTCACATGACGTGTTACGTCACGTCATCAAAATTTAGAAAATTAATAATCAATAATACAAACAAATTAACAATTAAATCAATAGGGGTGTCAATTTTTGACTCGAATGTGAATCCGACTCTAATCGAACCCGACACAAACCTGAAAATAACACGATTCGTTGACACGAGTAATAAATGAGTCAAATTAAGATTCGACTAATAACATGATTAATAGATACTATAGATAGAAAAATAATTATTTAACGAGTATTATAGATAACAAATAAAAATTTTATAATTTTTTATAATTTTTTAAATAGTGTTATATTAGTTGTTGTCAAATTAAATAATTTTTTATTAACACGAATTTTGACACGTACCCGATGCGTACCGAATCAAGCAAGACCCATCAAGTAAACCAATACCCACATGATTGGGTAAAATATAAACGAAAGAAAGATTAAGTAAAATATACCCACCGATTTTTTTTTTGAAGATCTAAATGTAAGTATAAAAAAAGATAAATCTGAATGCATGTATGAAATATACCTACAAATATAATAAAAATGGGATTATCTATTTTAGATAGCCACAAATAGGGCTAGCTACATTTATCTAGCAAAAAAAGGGTTATCTATTTTAGATAGCCTTTTAACTAGTTTGTTGGAGCCATATTTTAAAGAAAAGCTATCTAAAATAACTAAAAGGAAAAGTTTAGCTAGTCTTGGAGATGCTCTTAGAGAGATTAAATTTGAAAGCTCTGTACGATGGATTTACAATAATAACAGAGTCCATGAGAACGCAGCTCTGTGCTTGAGATGAATCTGCATTGAAGCTGCGGAAGAAGAGAGATATCGTGACACGTTCGAGATTCGAGATGGTTTTTTTTAATTAAGTTTTTGGAGGAGAGAGATGGTCCTCCGTGACAATTTTTTATACCACCCGATAACTCGATACAAAAATGATACAAATAAATAAATTTGGATTGATTATTTTTTGATACGTATCCGGTACAACCTATCAATACGAAGTTTTAATAGGTCGTGTTAGGTTCAACTTGCTTAACCTGAATTGACCAGTTAACTTAAAATCTTTAACTCGAAGAAGATTGACCTAACATTTTCGTTGTATATATGCACTTTTATGTTTTGATGACTTACTTTTTCTATTACTTCTTATATTTAATTTGGTTACGCGATGTACAATTAATATATTTAATTAGTATTATAGAAATAAAATATTAATTATTTGTAACTGTTTATCGAGTAATGACGTAATTATTGTATAAAAAAATATATTATTACTCATTTTTATTATAATTAACTTAATTTTTAGTTTGTATAAAAAGTATGAGGACATATTCAATTAAATGAAAATAAAATCTTAGAGTTAAATTTTTTATTCAAAATTTATGTGGGTCAATACGAAAATATACAGGTCAACTCGACACGATACGATTAGTTAAATGGATTGAGTTAGGGTTGACAAATGTTCGACACGATTAATGTTCGACACGACACGAACCCGACACAACACGACTCGATTGTCACCCCTAATCGACCAGCTGGGACTTTTTTATGGATGGAAGTCATATCAAAGATCTTGTGGTCTACTGGTAGTTGGGTATGCTTATACCTCCGCTAAAAGAAATAAATAATTTTTGGATTTATTTTTGCATCGTTAGATTGTCAAATAAATTTTTTTATAATATTTATATAATTTTTTTTTATCTATATAATAAAGTAGAGTGAAGTTTGAATTCAAAAGGCAAAGAGAGGTCCAGATTGTTTTTAGACAAATCTAATAGACAGCGTAATTCTAACATAAAAAACGGTTCAGATCATCTCAAAAAATTTGATCCGATGGTCTACGATTAGTCCTGATTTTTTTTCCTGCCCATGAAGTAGTCTATCTCTCACGCGTCTCTCCCTCACTTCTACCTCTCCCTCTCTCACGTCTTTCTCTCCCAATATCTCACGCCTCTATCACATGGAATCCATCTTAAATCTTTCCCCAATATCAAATCTCACTCATAATATGGCAAGACTTCATTCCCATTGTCTTTCACTGATATGCCCATTGTCGTCAGGGAGAAGAAGCAAATATAGAGGAGGAGGATTATTGTGGGCAAAAGATCCATTGTTCCTGAGAGTCTATGAGTTCGTTTCTCTATTTCTATTCCCCTTTTGTTTAATATTTTTGTATTTTCGTATGTATATGCACGAATAACCTCGGTTCTTTTTATCTTTGTGTTGTGAATTTGTGATTGCCTTTGTGTATGTTGAATTTCAATCTGCCTGTTTTTCATCAATTCTTTGAATTTGTGAATGAGGACTTTGTTAGGCGTCTTCTAAGTTTAGAGACCAAGTTGATTATGAGTGAGCTTGCTTATGTGAATTGTTATAAAAAAATGCTGCAAATTCTGGAGTGTTGGGTTACTATGTACAAACCTTGTTGCAAATTCTAGAGGCAGTATGAGGGATGGGTTGGTGGTTCACACTGAAGCTTTGGTAATTTTATCAAGTTATGGTCCTCATATTCGAATGCATACAGAATATTACGCTCTGTCCCAACCTTGATGTAATGGTTCACACACAGAAATTCACACTCAACCACCTCACTCAAAATCCATGGACTCTCTCTTACCTTTCTTGCACATAACCTGTTTGATAAAATGCAAGTGATTTGTTCTCTTGGTTTGTATTGTTTTTTTCTCTCTTTAATACCCAATTTCCATTTTTTTTATTGTTATAAAAAAGGCTGCAAATTCTGGAGTATCGGGTTACTAATGTACGCTCTGGATTTTTTGATCATGTAAAGTTTTACTCTGAACATACCACTTCTCTCTTATCTCTCTTAATTTTCCCTTCCTACTCTGCCTCCACCCCTTCATATCATCATCATCACCCACCACGTCTTTGATAATTTGCTTAAAAAAATGCATTATCAATTTCCAAGTGTAAATCATCTGTGATTTATGGGGAGGGAGAGAGATGGACTAGACCATTCGGGAAGATTAATATGCAGTCATTTTATATAGTGCTTGAATAAAAGTTATTAGTTTTTTTTTTGGACAGTTTATGGTGTCTGGAAATGACAATTTAAATGGGTTCTATATGTTTCAGGGTGTACTCTGCTCCTCTGTGCCACGACGCAACAAAGCAAGTCGAGTTCAGAGTAAAATTTTCACAAATGTGGTCATTGTGCGTTTTGTTGTTGTGATTGTTATTTTATCTGATTTGAGCATTTTGAACATCTAAATTGTTCATCGAATTGATTGGAAATGAAAGTAAACTATGTGGTTGCCATTTCTGGGGGTTTACCAAGTTCAGTCGTTCTGATTATGTGAGGTGGAAAGCAGATAACCGTATCATACCAGATGGTGTCAATGCCAAGATTTGTCTTTTCCAAAACTAAGCAGATCTAATTCCTGTCTTTTAGTCGTTTCATTTACAACCTTTTGAGTTGATTCATTTTTCAAAATCTTTGATTCACTGTTTGACTGGATGCATGCCACTCAGGTAGCTGGTAGGTTTCCAAATGTAATGGTTGTCTATCACGAAATTCTCCATGCCTATACATAGTTTAATATTAGAGATCTTATATATATATATATATATATATATATATATATGGTATATTATAGAAAACTTATGAATGTTGATTTGACTTTTACAGCTTCTAGGCTGCCATGGACCATTGACAAGGCGACAACCTGGAAGAGCATTCCTAGATGCAGCTGCTTAGAACATCTTTTTGATTTAAGATATATGGCATCAGACCACTTTTGGTAACAAGTTAATTTCTGGTTTTGTCAATATAGGGTTTAACTATTTTTAATATTTTTAGTTCGGCTGAATTTAAATCTTTTTGTTTACCTGATATTTGATACTTGGAGTAATGTTTAATTAATGGATTAATTATGGTTTTATGTTACAACTAATTGTTGATGATTAATTGTGAGTTGTTTGAAATAATTCTACTCGCCAATTGTTGGAAAAAAAATTAGATGCCAATTTTTTAAGTTGTTGCTCCTTAGTTGATGCTCTATGTTTTGAATTTTTTGTGATTCAAGTATATATAAAATTATGATATAAATTTTGTATGGTCCTATGAATTTGGGAGTCATTAGGACGATGAGAGCTTTTGCTCTATTGGTGTTTTCTACATTGAGTCAATCTGCTCCATCAAATAAATTGAAATTGGAAACTTGGGTGGTGGTGCAGGTGGTGACATGACCGTTGTGTTCTTTATTCCACTTTTACTTTCTTCTTATTGTTGCTCTCGATTGCTAACCTGTATTCTACTTGCTGTCTAAATTGGGTAGGTTCTCTTTTAGTATTTAAAGCAACATCAAATATCAAAAGGTAAGTGTGAAAACTTCAAGTATGATGGATTATATAACTAGGCAACCATCTTTTAGAACAAGGAAAGTTGAAAAATTTATTGGACGTGGTGGAAAAGAAATGTACCCATCCAGGAATAATTGGTGGCTTCTATCTAACTTAATTATTCCAAAGTTTTAAGTTATTCACACGTACGTGTTCTTATAAACATAATTGCTATAGATAAGCTATTGGTGTGGATAACCATAACACTCTATGGGGTCTATATATTATCTTGCAACTAACAATACTATCTTTTTTTTATTATTTTATTATTTTTTTGTGGTGGTTTTATGAATTGCAACATGCAAATGTTAGTATCTTGAGTTTTGTGGATGCAATCAAAGTTTGAATTCCATGTGAACTGGATTCTATGAACCGAGTTTAGATTATATATATTTGCCAATGTTATCCTTACAAGAATAGAGAATCACATTGTTAATTTTTTAATCAATACTATAATTTTGTTTACATCCTGAATTTTTTTCTTTTTTTTTTTCATATGTGATTAGCAAGGATTTCAATGTGTATCAACAACCACTTTGAAGAGTCATTACATTTTCCTTCTAAAATACTACAGTGGTCGTAAGAATTATGGCAAGAAATTTCAATTGTAAATAGTTTTAGTTCCTTGGGTTCATAACATAGTTTTTGTAATTTTTATCAGCTTTACATCCTTCGATTTAATGTGTATATCTCTTTAGGAAGTGAGAGATCTCTTGAGGAAATCATTCTCTGACTTTGTTTTTTTTTTAATATTTTTTTGACATTATTTTGGGTTGTTTGTTCTTTAGTGTAGGCCTATTAAAATGTTGATATTTTTTGAGTTCCTATTTTTAGATGAAAATTTTCCTATTTTTAGGTTTATTTATGGATTTTTGGAATTTATTTTACATTATATACAGTTAATAAGATATATGTAGCCTTGGGTTACTATAGAAAGATGTGGGTTCTGCAATGTTGTGTTTTTTTTAACACATTTAGTCATTTCT
Organism: Ilex asprella; assembly: GCA_023539305.1. NCBI lineage: Eukaryota > Viridiplantae > Streptophyta > Magnoliopsida > Aquifoliales > Aquifoliaceae > Ilex > Ilex asprella. The sequence goes on from CM042191.1 coordinate 826,199, forward strand.
TTGTTCTATTTAGTCATTATCTCTTATTCATTATTATGGTCTAGGTATATAAGGGACAAAATGTTTTTAGATTTACTTCAATGATAATTGTAAGTTTATTGACAATCAACTTTTAGTCCAATTGTCTCTCTTTTATATTTATTATAATTGCAGTTTTTTCCTTTGGTTATATAGAATCTTTAGGCATCGACAACTGTTTGCGATTTTTTTAATTTGTTGTAGTGCCTTCAGGCACGACTAATGACTAGTCTATATAATAAAGTAGAACACTTTTAAATTTTGGAGATAAAGAGCAGTCCAGATCATTTTGTAATAAAAAAATCATCATCCAACGGATAGTGTTATCTCAAATTGTTTCAAGCTATTGATGTCTCAGATCGTTTTTATCCAACGTACCACATTAACTCTTTTAAAAAAAAATTTATGTTCAAAATTTTTAGTTTCCAAAATTAACATCTCTACATTGAATTCGCCTTTCAAAATCATCCAAAATCAATGTCATGTAAATCTAAAATTTTGTCCAAATCTAAAATTAATGTTCATAATTAAATTTTGACCCCAGTTCATGTTACTCTAAACAATATCCTTTATATATCAGAAAAATCACTTTTTCACATCACAACTTCAGAATATTCAATAAAATGATGATACTATATTATTTACTTCGTTTTCTTTTATCACCTGCATCCATCTCGATCTTCTCACCCAATTATTTATGATATCTCATTTCTCCTCTGCCTCCATCTCTTTCTCTTTTTTTTGTTCCTCCTCTTGATCTTTGCCCCCCAACGAATAACCACCCAGGGACAGGGCCAACAATACGAGAAAAAAAAAGAATGGACTTTAGGCCCAAATTTTTAGAAAACTACATAATTTTGGGGGTGATTTGAAAGGCGGTGCAATTTTTTAGACTTATTTGAGCAAAAATATAAGATAAAATCTTATTTGGGCTAAAGTGCATATTTAAAAAAAAATGACAATATTGTCATTCAATAAATAGTTTTATGGGTTGAAACTCTTTGTACTTTTTCTATATATTTTGGCTACAATCAAGCAATTAGAGGTAAAATAAGGACATATTTTCTCTAATAGTTTCTCTCTCTTTCGTATTTTCTCTTACTCTATTTATATTAATATTACAACAACACAATTTCACTAATAAATTACATCAATCAGTTACAATTGTCTTATAATACACTAAACAGTTATTCATGTGTTTTAATAAGCCAAACAGTTACACAAAATAATTACACAAAATTACAACTCCAACCTAATTTGTCATTCTCTTGTTTACATAAACTAAATAGTTGCACCATTTAAAGTCACGGAATCGTTACACTATAATGCCTTAACAATTATATGAGACTGCGATTGTTACACTTAATGGAAAAAATAGTAACACTCATTAAAAAAAATAGATGCATGTAATAAGAAATAGTTACACCCATTAAAAAATAGTTACGCCCATTAAAAAAAATTCTTTTTTCCCTACAACCCAATAACAAATAATACATAATATCTAACAAAACATCTTGGTCAATTTTTTTTTAATTCAGTGTTTTTTCACATATAATTTGTGACATTCTAATTATATCTCATTGTCATGGAATCTTGTTGCAAGAGAATAAGGGTTTTGATCATTAATATCCCTATTTTACCTCTCAGTACTATTGTTAATCTTTACATATTTGTTTCATCAAATAACGGTCGATGATAATTGCATAATTTAATGGAGGGTGTTTACGTAAAAATATTTTTAATTCATTTGAATTTTGTACCTAAACACATTTTTTTTATAAAAATTGTACTTAATAGAGTAAACAACTTATGCATATACTTTTACTCAAATAAGTCTAAAAAGTTATACCCACACAAAAAAAATATAATTTTAGATGCATCACTAGCCCACAAAAAAAATTAAATCCATTAAATTTTAATTTTAAACCCTACAAAAAGCTCTAAAAAATTAAATCCAACTAAAATTTTGATTGTTGGGCCTATAATCCAATCCATAATATTAAAAACTTAGAAATTAAAAAAAAATACTCAAACTTATTTCAAAAAATTGCTAGTATATTTTTTAAGAATTATTTCAAAAAATTGTAATATTTGATAAGTCAACATGAATTTGACATTGTGATAAAAAACAATTCAAATAAAATAGGGTAAGATATGTGAGTGTGTTTTGACTTTTTTTTTTGGGGTATTTAGCATTTTTTGCCAAATTATTACCCATTTTCATCTTTTAATATTACCCTAGTGAAAAAGAGGCAAAAAAATGAATGACAATTTGTATATTAAAATATTCTTAGACTTTTAATAGACATCTTGAAAGATTAAAATCATCACATTATAATTTTAATCAGATAAAAATATAGTAATGTAATATAAAATTAAATATATGTTACTTTTGTAATCATATTATTTTATTTTTATATACAATTGTTTGCATTATACTTAATTTGTAAGTATTTTCAATCAAATTTTTAGTGCCAAAATATTTAAAAATGAGCACATATTATTATTTTGTTTGATTAAGGGTTTTATATAAAAAATCTATAGTCTCTAAATCTATAAATTGAGAGTGCAAAATTTTTTAACGGTATAAGGTGTCACTTGTCCAAAAAGAAAAGAAAACAGCAACAAAAAAAGGAAACAAAGAAAACATTTTTTTTTTTGAAAAACCCGTTTGCAAGTCACCGCCGTACTCCAACGTGTAACGCGGTTGGGTCATTTTAAAAACTTTCGTCCGTTCGGTAAGATTTTTCAATCGCTGGTTTTGATCTATCACCGCCCTACCTTCTTTTACAACTTCTGACGCTTTCTTTCTCACTCTCTCTCCATTTTTATTACTCTTTGATTTGTACAGCTCTAATCGACGCAGATATCTAATCGGCCCTAACATCGTCGGTTTCGCCGATTCACCTCTCCGATCTGATTCGGAGAAATGGAGAACCTAATAGCTTTGGTCAACAGACTACAAAGAGCGTGTACAGCGCTAGGTGATCATGGCGAAGAGAGCGCTTTACCCACTCTCTGGGACGCCTTGCCTTCAATAGCCGTCGTCGGTGGCCAGGTCAGATCCTTCTTTTTTCTTTTTTCGTTTCTTTATTTCTGTAAATATAATATGGTGAATATATATTGTGATTGAATCACACCTTGCCATACACTGTTCTTAGCTGTTCTCTTCTTCAAATCTGAGGTGAGAGTTTTGATTTCTCATTGTTTATCCTTTTATCTTTTTTCCCCGTATATAGATTTTCGAGATCTTTGACTCTTTTTGATTGTTAATCTTGGTAGTTCTAATTTGTTGATTTCATGATCTGTATTTGTTTTGTTGTCTCATTTGACTTCAAATCTGACCTCAAGTGCTATTTGTTCGGTGATTTGTTCATTGATTATTTAACAAGTATTTTTAATTGTTTGTAGAGCTCTGGGAAGTCTTCCGTGCTTGAGAGCATTGTTGGAAAGGATTTTTTGCCTCGTGGATCTGGTAATTAATGCCGTTAGTATTTCCACAGATACATGCATAATTGTAACTCTGCGGGTATATTGTTATGAATTTAATATGTACATCAATATATAATTCCTGTAAGCATTAGAATGATGTGCTCATGTCTTATGCAGGGATTGTTACTCGACGACCTCTTGTTTTACAGCTCCAAAGGATTGACGAAGGAAGAGAATATGCAGAATTTGCTCACGTTCCAAGAAAGAGGTTCTCTGATTTTTGTAAGTATTGTTAGGATACCATTTGCTCAGAAATATGCATTGTGATTGTTAATTCGTTTTTGCCTAATGCATTGTAAGTACTCTCTATACTGCCATGTTGTATTCCAGTGTAGTGCTAGCTTTATCTGTTCCCCCTATGGTTCACATGTATCTGTAGCTTTATTTATCTGTGGTTTTCTTTGTGATCTATCTCAGATGCTAAATCTCGGTTTTTATTTTGTATAGCTGCTGTTAGGAAGGAGATCGCTGATGAGACGGATAGAGAAACAGGCCGTTCCAAACAAATTTCCAGTGTTCCAATCTATCTTAGTATTTATTCCCCTAATGGTGAGATATAATTGCTTCTCATTTTTGTTTGCAATCTAATTGTCTGTGCATGGTAAATCCTAATCAGAATGAAGGTTGGTTTGTTTACACATCTAGTTGTATGAGTACTAGTTGAGAACATTATGAATTAAGAATTAGATTGCACAACAACCAAAACAGAGGATAAAAATCTTGTTAGAGTTCTAGCCTTATAGGGCTAGCAACCTTGATAACAAAAGCCACATGGTTAAAAAATAACAAGTCCACGGTGAGAGAGAAAGAGGAATACTTCACGTGTATGATTTGCAGATGCTTTCATAACCAATGCCATGGTTGAATAAATAATAAGTCCAGACAGAGAGAAAGAGGAAATATAGGAGATGTAATCGACATGGACATCAATATTGATAAACATGTTAGGAAAGGATGGAATGAGAATCAATGACTTCGTGAGACATGAATCAAGATGTGAATACATTGGTTTACGTGATTTAGCCATTTTTACGATCATGCTAATTTAAGATTTAGTTTATTGTAACATGAACTTTGTGCTTAAATGGTTAATTGTGCACCTGCCTCTCCCTCTTCATTGAGATTTCATCCCCTGACTGACAAATTATTTTTAGGGACTGGGGAATAACTCGGTAGTGATCAATTTCCCGTCTTTTTTTAGGGGGAAGTTAATTTTCAATTTTTTGAGTGCTTCATCTGATTTTCATGATGTTTAATCTTTGCAGTTGTGAACTTAACACTGATTGATCTTCCTGGACTCACAAAAGTAGCTGTTGGTGAGTTTAGCATCTTCGGATATCTGCAAGTATACAAATAGTTTCTTGTTTACATATTACCTGTGTACTACATTTTTTTTTTAAACAAAATGTCCATTGATTGATATTATAGTGAATGGATTATTGTAGAGGGTCAGCCTGACAGCATTGTACAGGACATTGAGAATATGGTTCGGTCATATATTGAGAAGGTAAATCACTTTTGAATTCTGAAGTTCTGTTGTTTGTTTCTAGCATTAAATCCCAGTGAAGAAGTCGAAGTGAATGGGACTTTGCCATTAATTTTCTATTTTATGATATACCTATGTGAATATTTTGTTAAATTTGGAGTGTAGGGCTACAATGTGAAGATAATCATCTAGAGTTTTTTTGTTTGAATTGCTTGCACATGCATTTTGTATAGATTTTCTTGTGTTCCACAGTTATCATGGGCAAAGGCAAGTGTTCTACAGTGTGGTCAACTGAAATTCAAAAAAACCATTGGGGCCTTTTGGAAATTTTCAAGGTTGTATAATCTTTCTTAATTCTGCTTGTAATGGAAGGAACTTCTTCATATTATGATGAATTTTCTCTCAATTAATATAATATGATTTATAGAAACCACGAACTAGACTTATTCGAGTATGAAATAGTTCATTTTTCTTGGAAAAAGGGAGATATCTTCATATCATTTGTACTTGAGTAGCTCATAGTATTAGACAAGAAAGACAAGATTATATTGAGGTGTTCATTATTTGGAAACTTATGTAAACTCTTTTCAAAGAAATCACTACTATCTAGATTTTTTTGAAATCCCATATTCATTGATTAGTTATTGGGTACATAGATGCCATGATAATCTACAACTAAGTAGTTGATTGATGAAACTTCATAGAATTCAAAATACTATGCTACATATCAATTATCAGAGATTGGCTCCACGGAATTAAAATTCTGACTCCACTACTAATAGCAATTTTCTAGCTTGGAAACAGATTTCAACAGGTAAGGTAATCCTAATGATTTCTCGGATTTTTGTTTTTGATTTTTTTTTGGAGGAGGGGTGTATTGTAAAAGAGAAAAACGAAAAGAAAAAAGGATAGTTTTATTGACTTTTCTTATTTCTAATCTTGCAGCCAAACTGTATAATTCTGGCAATTTCTCCTGCAAACCAAGATCTTGCCACATCTGATGCAATCAAGATTTCTCGTGAAGTAGATCCCAAAGGTATGTGTTCCTCTTGCAGTTTTGTTATCTTCTCTGCCCGGTGTTAAAGAATTGGAGGGAATGAGTTTTGCCTGTCTAATTTTATCGACATCTTTTAGATTCCATATTAGTAGAACATGATACGAAAGCTACATGGGCAAAGAGGAAAAGAGTTCACAAATTTTTGACAATATGGGAGAAAAGATGTTACTTAGTTCCTATTTTGTTGATGGAGTGTGAGACTGATTGCAACTTCAGGCTGTTCACGTGAGAGTGGTTTGGAAATATACTCAACTCTTTTAAGTCTTAAAAATAAATACTGCCTATGAGATTCATATAGCAACTTGTTATTAGCTACTACATTAAATAGTTAAATAGGAAAACTGTATTCAATTTGGTGAATATATCCTGTTATTCAGGAGGATGGTTCTGGTTGGCACTTGTCAGGCATATTTGTTAGCAAAATTTATTCCTAGACATGCTTAAATATATTTATTCCAACATAACCAGCCGAGTTTGTTGTTGTGGTAAGTACACAAAAAATCTGGGAGTGCAGAAATCACTTAGGAATTTCTGTGAAATAAAGCTAGAGTTTTTATTTTCCTTGAAGTTGTTAATTTTTATTTTGGTTTGCTCTATACGTTGTTTAATGCAACATTTGGAATGCATGGTGTGTGGTGTAGTTCATGCTAGAGCACTGACCGCAAATGCTTTTTGAATTCCTTTTCTAATCTGGCTTGAATTTTTAGAAGATACTTGTCACACATATTGTTGATTTTTCAGACAGCAGAATTCTATAAAGGTTTTTGAAGCTGAATTGCTTCTGGTTAGGGAAAATCATCTCCAATAATGTAAAAGAATGAATCTCTTTTGGCTCTTTCTTGTTTGCTTTAGATTAAAAGAATGAATCTCTTTTGGCTCTTTCTTGTTTGCTTTAGATTAATTTTGTGATTTTGTGTACAAGGAGACCAAATCTGCCCAAACTTTTAAGGTTATATGATTCTAGTCCATCTGAGTTAACACGTTGCCACTAACACAATTATAATTTATAACTACTGTAGTCCATGGTGCCTCAACCCTTTTGATTTTCTATGTGATTTTAATAATGCTACTTTCAGGAGAGAGGACATTCGGAGTTTTGACAAAGATTGATCTTATGGACAAGGGTACCGATGCTGTCGAAGTAAGTCAGCTGCTTTCGTATGGAACTAGATAATCTGACTACAATGCACCATTGTTATGTACTTTGTTCTGACGTAAGATTTGCCTATATACAAAGCCTGCTACTAGGTATAAATAGCAATACACAGACTTCGCTTCAATAAATGAACTCATGTTTGAATGGGCAAATACAGTGATATAGCTGTTTGATGAAACTGCACAAGGTATTTTGAGAAATTTTGATTCATGGGTTATAAGTTGGTGATGTTGAGCATGATTTTCTTTGCCTTGTTTTGTCATGTGAAACTGATGTATAGTGGAATTACATAATATTTGTCGCGTTGTTTTAGAGTTGTATAAGAGGTAAGGGCATGTTTATAATATGGGAAATTTCACTCTAAAAAAATTCATATTAAATTGGTTGTATGAATATTTGATGTTAGTGGAATTGCATTTACTGATATAATAATTGATCAACGATATCAAAGTGTACACTTAATGTGGGTTCTATTGACAAAAACGTCAATATGAATGTTGTAACCACGATGAAACAGTTAGTTCCATCTTAACATTTAGGGTCAGCTAACCGAATGAATCCATTTGTTAGGCGTCCCACATTTGCATTGTTTTGGCAACAGAAGCATACATCTATTTTTGAAAACCTTGGCAAACTAGTCAAAATTCAGATCTATATGTAAAATGCTAGGAGACAAAAACTATATTTGGAAAGAAGATGGTTTTTTATTTGGTATTAATGAAATTCTTTTGTTTCCTATCAAAAAATAAAATAAAATAAATGGAAATGCTATCAATAAAATTCTGCTTCAAACTCTATTAGTAGAGCTTCCCACAAAAAGCCTGTAAATAGAGTTTCATTGTTGTAGAAAACATAGTTTACAAACTGAAACTCTATCCAAAACTCTCCCGAAGCTCCTTTTGTTACTGAACTCTGAAAATTCTAGAATCCGAACAGGAAGACACTGAACTAATGCTGCCATTTTTAATTGCTGGGCTGAAACTTAGTGATCTCATTGATCAAGATTTTTGACTCGGAATGACAAAAGTTCTAAGTCTTTATTTGGGATCAAATTTATCTAGCCCTTGTATTGAAAGCGTTTTAGGCGATCGAGTTATACGAGTTAACTATTTTTACTATTGTAGTTGTCCAAATTCACAGAGTCACACCAGTTTCATAGATTAAAAGAACTAAATTTGGTTTGGTGTTTTGATCCTGATTCATTGGCCCAAAGTTTGTGTGCACCACATATAAAGTTTGAATTTTTAAAGCCACTATAGACTTATATATTTCTTTTTTGAGCTAGTCTGGTGTAAAAGGTCAGATACTTTAGAAAGGGATTTTGTATGATTATGCATTTAATTGAGAAACCGCTGGAAGTTTTCAAGTTTAAGCACTTCATAGAGTTCTCAAGCAGTTCCCAGGTACTGGCTGGGTGATATTGCATTTGGCAATTTTCGTGCACCCCTTTGGTATTAGTGAATATGGACTAGGCAAGGTTAATGATTCATTTGAACTTGTTTCGTTATATTCTTATTGGGAAATGCTATGTTAGTTATATTTTATTTGTAAGTTTAGTTTGTGGAAAAAATTAGATTGTAAATCTTCAGGTTTAGAGGGCTCTCTCCCTTTTCTAGTATGGGTAGTGATTTTGTGTAAGATCCAAAAATGTGTATTGAATTATGAGCCCATTTACTATGATATAGGGAATTAGCTCATTTGAAGATCTAGATAGCCATTTGTTTCTGATTGATGTCATCAATATTATGAGAATTTTGCGGCAGATCTTTTTTCACATTTTGTTCAATTTTTTTACAATTCAGTTATTTGTACTATTTTCTCAAGGCAGGGAATTTGTTTTGATATTTTGTACCATTTAAGATATAGTATACATGATTTGTATCTAGAGGGACTTGTTGAACGAACTCTGTTGTTATGATCTCTACGAAGTTTAATGTAGTGTTTGATTAAGAATGTCGATGGGTAGTCTATGAAATGCAAAAGGGCGGGGAAAGATCACATGGACCTAAAGTCCAATGGGAGAATATGCTTAGGCGGATGCTCATCTAAATGGATTCTTGCACCTTAGAAGAAAGACCCAAGGTTTTCTTGCATGTTACCTAGAAGATAAATCAGTTGCCTTCTACAACGAACTTTCCACAAGCAGCACAGGGTCTTATTTTATAATGTTTTGAAACTGCATTGCTAGACACAGATGAATTGTATTGGTTGTTGAAATTCACCTTTTGCCCAATGTCCTCTATTTGTTATTCATCTTTGTTAATTTTCTAAGGATAAGCACCTTATTATTCTGTTCGCTGCTTAGTTTCTGTGCTTTCTCTGGGATATACCAGCAAGTATGTTTCTTAGCATATTTGCCCATGAAAGCATATCTGAGAATACAGTTCTGTTTTATGTATAACAAGTTCCCCATGATATTTTTACCTCCCAATTTTTTGTATAGGCCAAACAAGGGGTCTCCTGTGTTCCTGTATGTTTATATACCTCACTACCCCCAATATCACCTTGACGACATTCAATTTTTTTTTTTTGAATGAGCCAATATTTAATGGTAGTTCATACCTAGCAATTTTCTTATCTTTTTCAATATGTTTCGAATCTTATAAAAAATTTAGTCAGTATTAACAATTAACAGAAAAATGGACGATTGAGTTGTATTAGAGTTTTTGTAGGGAGCCATGTGCACTGTACTTCTCTTATTTTTAAATAGAAGGGAGTTCATCCTTATTTGTTCTCTGTGATTTTCAGATCTTGGAAGGACGAGCATTTAAACTTCAGTTTCCATGGATTGGTGTTGTTAATCGCTCTCAAGCTGATATTAACAAAAATGCGGACATGATTGCTGCTCGGCGTAGGGAGAGGGAGTATTTTGCTACCACCCCCGAGTATAAGCATCTTGCTCACAGGATGGGTTCTGAGCATCTTGGAAAAATTCTATCTAAAGTAAGCAATATTTTTGTCTGATACTTTTTCTACTTGGGTTTTAAGAGAAAGTTTGGACATTGTTCGAGTTTATCGAAGCTATAAAACATATGGAAAGGTCTGAAATGTAGTTTCTGATGCTGATTGTTGTACTTAAATGTTGGCAGTTTTCTTAAATCTGGGTTCTAATTGTAGAGGTTATTTCATCATCGGCATTCTATCTCTTAATTGTTTCAGCATTTGGAGACAGTTATCAAGTCTCGAATCCCAGGCCTTCAATCGCTTATTAACAAAACTATCATTGAACTAGAGACTGAGTTGAGCAGGTTTGGGAAGCCCATTGCAACTGATGCTGGAGTAAGTACATTTTTTTGGTTTTCTTTTTTATTTCAAGTCTATCTTTCTTCTGACGTATGGTGGTGTTGTTAGTTCCACACAAATTTTATGGGAGTGACACAATTATCGCTTTTCATATTAAATTTGTTTTGGGTCTCTTCATGCTTTGCGTAGTGTCTGGTGGTCAGGTACCAGTTCACTGGACTTTGGTGATTTTCTAACTTCCGTTTGTGTAAACTTTATGCTTGTACCAAATGTGCTTGCAGTGCGAAGCATTTTTAACGTTTTTCTCCCTTTCCATTAACATAGGGTAAATTGTACATGATAATGGAAATCTGCCGTGGTTTTGATGGAATATTCAAAGAACATCTTGATGGCATGTATGTACTTCAAAGTACCTATATTTATTGTCCTATAGGATTTATAATTTTTGTGTTAGTTTCCAACCTAACCTTCAGTTGTGATGGTCGCTAAATTCTGCAGTCGACCAGGTGGTGATAAAATATACAATGTATTTGACAATCAACTTCCTGCTGCATTAAAAAGGTTGCAATTTGACAAGCAACTTGCAATGGAAAATGTACGAAAGCTAATTACTGAAGCTGATGGATACCAACCTCATCTAATAGCTCCTGAACAAGGATATCGGCGTCTGATTGAATCTTCATTGGTTACTATTAAAGGTCCTGCTGAGGCAGCTGTTGATACGGTATGCACTTTATGTTTAAGAGGATTACTTTATGCACATGTTAACTACAACATTTTGGTTGCAAAGCTAGGGTAATTGGGACTAATCCTAGTGCCTACTGTTAAAACCAGTTCTATACACAAATAAAGTAAAAGCAATATTGGTTTTCTGAACCCAGTGGTACATAGTGGTTCATAAATATCCTGGGGCAGTGAAGTTATTCGATGATGTAGATTATGCATAATAATGGTCTAATTAGTGCAAAACCACCCCACCGCCCGGGGGGGGGGGGTTTGGAACAAAGATATGTATTATTCTTGGATGGTTTTTTACCACCGTTAATTGAACCCCTGCAATCGATCTTTTAAAGTTTAGGGAAAAAAATATGGAGGAATCGTATGAGACGAGAGGATACTTAATCCTACCTCTTGCTCTAAGCTTATATATAGGTATGACAATAAAAAATAGAAAAAGACTACTATACCCATGAGTGGTATTGTTATTACAACTATATATGAAAGACATATGTTGCGTAACACTCCTTGTTAAGCTGGGGTATATATATCATATAATCTAAGTTTAGAACAAATAACTGTCAAACAATTTTGTTTAGTCGCTTTAGTGAACATTTAGGAAGCACGGATACGGACACAAATGTCGTATCCGATATGATACAGACACTGGGATACAACAAAATTCCAAAATGTAGGACACCGGTATGGCAATGATATGATTAATTAAAATAATATAATAATTTTTTATATATGTAGGAGGCATTACCTCCCACTGTGATATGATTTGATATTTTGGATAAAGAGCGTTTCTGAACTTGATCTCCCAGCCTTGTCTGTATGCAAAACGAGCAAACTGTCTAAGATTGAAGTGCTTCGATCGAAGGCATTCTGATGCTTAAGTTAGTAATGAAATTGATTGAATTCCTAATATACGAAGAGAGTTTAGCGCACTTTTTACCTTGGCTCCTTGTGCTTTTTATAGACCACTGTTCAGTTAGGGTTTTCATGATTTTCGATTCATGGTGGTACACCTTCCTCCAATTGGGCGGCTCTAGTTCGGAAGTTGCTGATATCTCTCCAGCAATTCCTCTTATCGGGCATATAATTTCGTCAATTTGTTTAGCCTGAATCCCTGAGTTTAAGGCATATCCTTATTTTTTTATTTACTGTTTTATACAACTCGGTCATGGTAAGAGCCGAGCTCTTTCATTGCTCATTGAACACATTGAACAACACGATTTGGTAATAGTCGACATCCTTCATTGCTTGCCAAACACATTGATTAGCTCGGTTAGGTATATTGACCGAGTGACTGATGTCTTCATCTCGTGCCTTGTCTTGTCATCCTCACATGGGCTCTTTTAATGTCGTAACATGTGTAATAAGGGAGACATGCCCTTCATTTGCCCCCAGAATACGTCTGACAGACGCCTTTCGTCTGTCAACCGTTTTATGCCTTTTCATCATTATTGTGTGTCAACCGTTTTATGCCTTTTCATCATTATTGTGTGTATTTGTGACATCCCCCATTTGTTTTGGCGGCATACTCAGTATTTAAATAACCTTTTGGAATTCCCACCCTTTACTTTGCCGCCTCAGTTTCAGACTCATCGTTGTATCTGCACTATCCTCCCCCTTTCTGCACTTCATCTTCCTCCATTGCCCCTCTTACTTCTTCTGAAGTTCCTGCTTTTAAGGCTAAGTTCAATATTCTAGATGATGTTGACATAAGGGTTGCTGGAAAGGATGAACCCCTGATAGACATGAGAGAGAGAGTATTCTCATTCATACTCGAGCAATTACCGAGGCTGGAGTTTGATTCCCTCTGGATCCTCGTGTCCTTTGGGTACTTTATGCAACAAAACTCTGTCCCATCCAGCATTGCCCCAACTTTTTCAGGATAGTGATGGGGGTAGCTGCTTTGAACAAACTTATGGGCTTGAATCTTGGCTTATGGGAGATTCTATATTGGTACATCGTCAAACCTACTGGAGACAACTATTATCTAGCGGTGAGGAAGAATGACCGTTATCTGGTCACCCATCTCCCCGATTCTAACAAAGGTCATGAAAATGACATTGTTTTTATTTTTGGAAATTGGGACTATGTTGCTGGTGTTGCTCCATACTATTGCTGTCAATACGAAGAAGGCGCTCTAGGTATCTGAATCTTCTACTCTTCCAAATTGGCTTGTTTGCTTACTGTTTTTTGACATAAGTTTTCTTTTGTTTGAAGGCGAGACTCTGAAGGGCAGAATAGTCTTTTGTGAATATAGATGAACTCAAAAAAGTTTGGGGCTACAATGAGTCTTTGTTTTGGCGAGCTATTCACACCCTGTTCAGTTATACACCGACCTATACATCCTTCATAGCCGCCCCGAATCGACCCAACGCCACACTTACACCGACCTATACATCCTTCATAGCTGCCCCGAACCGACCCAACGCCACACTTGTCGAGGATCGAGAGGCCATTCAGACTGTTTGGGAACAGGCACCCCGAGCTCGTAAAAGAGCCTTACCTATCAGTTCTGGACGAAACAGAACATTGAGGAATTTCCTGGATTTCTTGTCTATTGCTGACTAGACCTCGACCACCGAACCATCTTTGCCAGTTGATCCGATAGTCTCTTCAATCCCTGTTTAAGAAGAACCTGCATTCGAGGTTCTTGTTGGGATTGTTGTCCTCGAGCTTGAGATTGATGCTTTAACAAGTTAATGAGGTTGTTGATTTGGTTCGGGCTACAAAAACTTTGAATCTTGTTGAGTTAGATCCACCTGCTTCTGCTCACTCTCCTGACCATCAAGATGATTCGATCCTAGAACTTGCTGAAGACCTCGCCCCAAAAAGGCGAAGAATTTCTGAGTCTGAGGCAAGCTCGTCCCCAAAACCAGTCAATCCTTCTTTCCGACCTGTCCTTAAAGCCATAAAGAGAGAGATCACTGTAAACGATTTTGCTATCGAAGATTTCAATGTTGCAGTGGGGATTGTCAGAGGGGTCATTCTGTATCGGGACCTTGCTATGAACGAGGTTTTGACTGATAATGAAGTGTCTCGCCAAGCAATCGAGCACATGGTATTGGTAAGATTTATTTCTTTAGGACTTCTCTCATTTCTTCAAAATTTGTCTAAGTTTTTACTTCTTTTCACCTTGTAGGGTCTTCAAAAAGTTCACGAGGTAAGGGCCTAGGATAGCCAGAAAAGATAAGGCTATGAAAGATGCTATCCATGCCCGAGCTTCAGCACTGGCCAAGAAAGAGTCTATGGGTAAGGAGTACGCCAAAATCTGTGAAGAAGTTAAGGTTCTACAGGCTCAAAATCAAAGTCTGGTTGAGGAGAACCAAAAACTTCAAACTGAGATTGGGAAGCTGAAAGACTCCGAACATGAAGCGAACGTAGAGCTTTCCCAATCCTAGCTCGATTATACAAGTTTTCTTGAAGAATTTGATAAATAAAAGGCAAAGGCTAAGAAGCGAAAGGATTTTGTATATGATGAGGGGTTTGGGAAGGCAGAAAATGATCTTGCTTTGTAGAAACTTCAGAATGCTTACTTTAGTAAGGGTTGGCATGTCGCCCTGGCTGTTGCTGGAGTTCTATTTTCTTCTGAACCTTGCTCCAGGTATTCCATTTTGAGCTCCTCCCAGTCTCCTGCTTCCTAAAAACACTTAAAAGATTTTTGTACTTTTTGATGTGTATGTTCAAAGATCCTTTTGAGATGACCTTGTAATCTTCTGAAGTTTAATGAAAGTTGCTTTTTAACCTTTACTTTGAATATTTGTAAAAAATATGATTTTCAAGGTCATTTCAAAGTCTGAGGTCTTTTGTTCAGCATTTCTTTGAGGGTTCGGTCCCTCAACAAAGACTTTAAAATACTAGGAAATTATCAGGCTTTTTTGAGTATAGCTCCTGCTCGGCCCCTCTTCAAGAGCTCGGTTCCTTGAGACTAACAAAAATTTCTCTTGGTCTTTTAACAGAGACCTTAAATACTTGGCATAAATTCATGCTCATGAAGTTATGGCCCTTGCTAGGTCCTTCTTCAAAGAACTCGTTCTCTCAACGGAGAACTTAAAACACTTAAAAAAATTTTTACTCTTGAAGTTATGGCCTTAGCTCGGCCCTTCTTCAAAGAGCTTAGTCTCTCGACAGAGACCTTAAAATATTTTGAAAATTTTTTACTCTTGAAGTTGTGGCCCTAGCTATGCCTTTCTTCAAATAGCTCGGTCTCTCAACAGAGACCTTAATACTTAGCAGAAATTTATGCTCATAAAGTTATGACCCTTGCTCGGCCTCTCTTCAAAGAGTTAGACTATCCAGTAGAGTTACTCTCAGACCCCTTGTGCATTTCAGAGTTGATTTCTACCCCGCATCGACTTGTCAATCTAATTGGACTCAAATCTATCCCTAATCAGTTTACATCGTCATGCCTAGCTGAGGATTTGGATTCGATCGGGTGACTGCGCCTGATTTAAGCTTGTGCTTCTATCAAGATTTTTTGACTTCCTGCTTTAACAGTAGGACGTATACAGTAGGTAAAGTAGAACGAGAGTAGGGAGATGAATCTTTAAGAACTTTTATTAACTTTCGTTCCCATCAGTACATTTGCTAATAATCACTTAGATTTTTCAGGATAAGGGGTATCCTTGAGTTTTCAAATGCACTTCGAAGTTCTATTTAAAAAAGTACTTTTTAGAAATAGAACTTTCTTATGTTAGTAGAGTTCTAGGGACGTCGTACCGTTTTATGGTCCAAGATCTCGAGCTCGTAATATCCATTCCCTCCGGCTCGGGCTACCCTGTATGGACCCTCCCAGTTTGCTCCAAGCTTCTATGGGTTGGGTTCTTAGCCGATCCCAGTACACGCCTAAGGACCAAGTCTCTAAGTGCGAAAGACCGAGGATTAACCTTCTTGTTGTAAGCTCGGGACATTTGATGCCGATAAGATGCCATCCTTATAGTTTGTTTTCTTTTCTCCTCTATTAGATCAAGATCTCGGGTGATAACAACATCGTTACTATTGCTTTCAACCAGCTCAGTTCTCAGGGTCGGCAAGCCTATCTCTAATGGAATTATTGCTTTCATACCGTAAGCTAGGGCGAAGGGGGTTTCTCTAGTTGAGTGCCGAGGTGTGGTTCGGTATGTCCACATGACACTTGGCAACTCCTCTACCCATCTCCCTTTGATATCCTCTAACTTTTCTTGATTCCATCCAAGATTGTCTTGTTGGTAATCTCTGCTTGTCCATTACTTTGAGAGTAAGCCAGGGTGGAATAGTGGTTTCGAATTTTATAATGCTGATAGAAAGCTTTGAAGGGACTACTATCGAACTGCGTGCCGTTATCAGAAACAAGTGCATGTGGGATTCTGAATCTGGTGATGATTTTCCTCCAGACAAACTTTCTTGTGTCAGTATCTCTGATGTTAGCTAGGAGCTCGACCTCTACCCACTTTGTGAAGTAATCCGTTGCAACGAGAAGGAACTTCTTATTGTCAGGGGCTCGAGGTAAAGGTCCAACAATATCTAGCCCCCATTGTGCAAATGACCACGAGCTCCCCATTGTGATGATTTTCTTGGTATTGGCGAGAATTTCTGACATTTCTCACATCGCCTAACAAACTGTTGAGGGTCCTTTTGCATGTTCGACCACCAAAAATCCTGAGAGATGGTTCAGTGAGCCAGAGATCTTCCACCAGTATGAGCATCGCAGTTTCCTTCGTGAATTTTAGATAAAAAGTCGGGTATTATTTTTAGGTATA
This sequence comes from Ilex asprella, assembly GCA_023539305.1. NCBI lineage: Eukaryota > Viridiplantae > Streptophyta > Magnoliopsida > Aquifoliales > Aquifoliaceae > Ilex > Ilex asprella. The sequence goes on from CM042191.1 coordinate 843,121, forward strand.
CACACTTCAAATATGGGTCTCCAAATGAGCATCAATAAAGCTCATCTTTCGAAGATAACCAGAATTCGACCGCTTTCATACGTAGCTTATGAGCTTCCTTTTTGTCCTAAGACAAATCACCATTCTTTAGGAAGACGACGATTGGGTCCGTCCAACTTGGCTCGGTTTCGTTAATAACACTTTGTCAAGGTTGTTAAGCAAAATACTTGGCTCGGATTAAAACTCAATGGTAAGAGCTCTTTCAACTTCCTGTACAATGGCCGGGGCCAGTGAAGCTAAAGCATTGGCATGCAAATTCTTTGCTCTTCCAACCTGTTGGATCGAGTACTCAGGGACTTTGCCTACTTCCTTCACTGCAACGGCATGATACGCCATCATTCTTTTATCCTTTGTCGTGTCCTCACCTATTATCTGATTTATCACCAGCTGTGAATCGGAGAATATCTGGAGTTTTGTTACCCCAAATTCGGTTGCCAGCCTTACTCTAGCTATCAGAGTCTCATACTCAGCTTTGTTATTTGAGGCTTAGAAATTGAGGCTGATGGCTTTTTCCAGAATACATCTCTCTGGATTTACAAGTGTGAGGCCAATGCCAGCACCTTTTTGATTGGAAGAACCATCAACAAATTAATTTAAACTCGTTGGACATGTGATAATGGATAATCCTCAAAAAACACCAATGTGTTACCAAGTCATATGATTTTTTGTTGATGTATTGTGTTGTATGTAAAATTCAAAAGAAGGGGTAAAGATTAAAACTAAAAATTACATATATTTTTCCGCATATAGAAGTATCTGCGAAGTATCCATATATTTTATGTATTAGTGGATATGTTTGGTATATATCCGACAAGTATCGTATCTGATATAGTAGCCGATACGAATACATTGACCTTAACGAAGTATGCGTGCTTCATAGATCTCAGGAGTCGAGTCCAAACGAGCCTCCAGCTGAGCCAATCGCTAGTCGAGCTCATTTTACGGCCATACACTTCATAGAGGTTTATTACATAGAATAGCGTTCATAAATTGGTATAGACCGAGTGTGTTAGATTTCTTATAAGATTGTTTAAATATGGGATTTAATTTGTGTTTATTTTATATTAGTTTAATACGGATGTGTTCTATAATAGCCTGCACAGTAGTTTGCTTGATACTTCTACTACAATGATTTCAGGTTCATGCATTACTGAAGGAACTGGTTCACAAGGCAATTAGTGAGACAATGGTAAGTTCTTGCCCTTTTTTTGTCCTAGTAGCTTTCTGATTCTGGGACTCATTACATAAAGACACTGGGAAGCTTAGTTTCAGTATAATGTTTAGGATTTAGGTTTGACACGCTGTCAATATGATTTACAATTTATCATACGTACCCTTATATGCTATGGCATGCCTTCGAATGTTTTTGAAACCTATATATTCTTGTATGTTTGGCATGGAGTGGCATAGTGGCTGTTTTTTCATCTGAAAAAATGGTATTCAACCTCCCCGTAGAAATAGTGGGTCATTCACTACAAAACCGAAAATTGAATCTCATGGCTCAGTGAAATACCATAATGTAAAATCTCCTGTTACTGGAAGGTCTATCAAAAGTGAAGTTTTTTAGATTTTATGTTTGCTATTTGAGCGAAATGTTGAAAATAGATTTGAAGATTTCCTCATCATACAAAATGTTTCAGACTTGTGCTCTCTCCCAACCACGGGGCTTCCAGTCTCAGTTGTGAATTGATGTGTGTAGGAGCTAAAGCAATATCCATCTCTTAGAGTGGAGGTTGGGAATGCAGCCATTGAATCATTGGACAGGATGAGGGATGAAAGCAAGAGAGCAACTCTACAGCTAGTTGAAATGGAATATAGTTACCTGACAGTTGATTTCTTCCGGAAACTTCCTCAAGATATCGAGAAGGGTGGGAATCCCACGCATTCCATTTTTGATAGATATAACGATTCATATCTACGGCGAATTGGTTAGTATCTCAGAGGACCTATATACTATAGTGACCTAGATCTATGCATTCATATCTTGGTAGACACCATTACGGGTTTTGTGCTGTACAAGTTGGTCGATGTTAATTGGTGGTCCTCTCTCTCTCTCAAACAGGATCAAATGTCTTGTCTTATGTCCATATGGTTTGTGGGGGGTTGAGGAACTCTATTCCAAAGTCCATCGTTTACTGTCAAGTGCGCGAGGCAAAACGTAGCCTACTTGATCATTTCTTCACCGATTTAGGGAAAAAAGAGGTGAGTATACCATCTGATTCCAACACCTCACCGTCCTCCTGTAAAAAGAAAAAAAAGCAGAAAAAAGGAATAAAAAGAGGATCTGGATTGTGCTTTATTTTCTAAATTATTCGTGCAGGGGAAACAATTGGGTTCACTGCTGGATGAGGATCCAGCAATAATGCAGCGGCGTGTTTCTCTTGGAAAGAGGCTGGAATTATACAGAGCCGCCCAAGCAGAGATTGATTCAGTTGCCTGGTCAAAATAGTTGTGGAAGGTTGCATATCCCC
>CM042191.1:845730-862451 GCA_023539305.1 Ilex asprella
TCTCGACTCAGCAGCTTTCTTTTTTCTTTTCGCTTTTATGGTAGTAATTGGAAATTTGGTGATAGAAGGCCTGTAAATTTTGAGTTGTCACTCTTAATTCTTTCTACATTAACGTTGAGGAGGCAAGTGCTTGTGGCTTATTTTACTTCTGTAATTACAGTTTCAGTACGTTGAATGCTAAAATCTGTTGTATCCACGTCTCTATTTTTAATCACACATTGGACCTAATTTTTTTCCCATAACAGCTTTGCTGGTAGAAAGATGCTAGCAAATTGTATATATGATTTTACATGCATAAAATACCTGCTTGTTCTACTTGGAATGTTTTTCGGAATGTTTTTTCGTTTCTCTTCTTTTTGAATTGTTTTAAATTGTATAGAAGGCCTTCGGTTTAACTTATTTTTATCTTTGGCTTATATTCGATTAACGGGTGTCCTGTGCGATACGCTAACCTGTCGTATTCTGGCTGGTTCTTCCTCACCTTTTCCTGTCTCTTTGGGCATCAATGTACTTGTAGTTCAAGAACTATTGAAGTTTATAGGAGATTGAAACTGATTTTTTTATAAAAAAAAATTGAATAAAGGGTGGTTAATTGGTAAGATAGTGAAAGGGTAGTTATATTGTTTTTTTTTGGGTAATGGGGAAAATCTAGGTCCGTCTCTGAATAGAAGTACATTTATGTCTCTTAGATTTGTGAGTCCGAATAGAACGGAGGGTAAATTTTAAGTGTGAACTAGTTTTTTAGTTCATCTATCAGTTAAATTAGGACTTATACTTTGGTAAGAATTTAAATCCATATTTTGTCCTGAGGTTTGCCTTACTAACTAATTACATTTTTGTCACTCAAAATTTAAATTATTGACTAAAAGAAAACAAAATTTTCATAAAACAAGTGATATTATTAAACCAAAGGACCAAAAAAAAAAACCAAGCAAGGCTGTCACATACAGAAGGCCACTAAAGCACAGGCTTTTGGCCCCAATTGAATAAGAGGCCTCAAATTTTGAATCTATATAACATAGTCCATACCAAAAATTTAAACCTATAAAAATTGAGTCCAACAAACGAACTAAATTAAAATTTCAACCAACAAAAAAACTTAGTTAAATGATTTGGGTCCAAAAGTCGCCCAATGACACAAAATTAAATTTGACAAAAAAATAATATGGTTGAAAATGTATAAAAGTTAGTTTACATTAGACATCACTAGTCGCTCTCTCTCACTCTCTCACACACACGCTCTCTTTTTAGCTATATTTTTATCCTTATGTAAAATTAAAACACAAATTAAATTATTTATTTTCATCATCTCTCTTTTTTAACCATGCTTTCTAATTTTTTTATCTACTGCGAGTATACTACTTTTTTAAATAACTAAAGACATAAAACATTAATTTACTCGACGGTGAGAAACTCGCTGAAACTATGATCATTCTAAAATGCATAAATACTTTGAATCTTTTGAATGGAAGGAGGCACAGTAGGGCCAACCTTAAGATCACAAGGACCCCAATTAATTTTTAGTCCTTTGTTTAACTTCATATTTTGAGTTCATTTTGAATGAACCAAGTTTAAGGTCCAATGTATTTCACAAGTCTAGGTAAAGTCTTATAGAAATCCTTAAAATATAATAATATTTTTATAAGTCTGTGTAAAATTTTATAGAGAGCCCTAAAATATAACAAAACCTTCTAAAAAAACCTAAAAATAATGATTTCTAGCATTATAACTAACATTTTCTCAAATTTTGTTCTCTCTTTAAGAATCCAATTAATTTTTTCATGTGTAAGATTCAAACTTTATAATTGCATCCAATTGATTGTCCGGTTCCATCCGTTCCCAAAACCACTAAAACATTAAAATTAAACCACACCGAAATTCTCTATAAAATATCTAACAATCATGAATTTTTTTTTAAAAATATTGATCAAACTCATGTGAAATTTTTGCTTTAGCCCCAATTTATATAGGCGCCCTTGGGACCAAGTGTTAGTTGTTGGTCGAAGAATACTAAAATTTGTAATTAATTGTTTTATATATATAAATTGATTCCACAAATATACATGTCAACTCTGTGGTTTCCCATGAATGAGAGACGAACTTACCGGACTGCCATAGAATTTTTGCCCCATCATTCTTTCAGGTTTTAAAAAACCAAAGGCGATGTGTGTTGATGGGTTTTACGGCAAATCCCTACACAATGGAGTCTCCCCATTTCAGACGCCCAATTCTTATCATCTGCATCCTCTCCTCTCACCTTCTTCCCTCTCTCTCCACCGACCAATTCCAAAAAACAGTTTCATCAATCATTGAAGCAGCCAGTGACGCCATTGATGAGCAACAAGAATTCCTAGAGGCACACAACAAGGTCCGCCTACACGCCCTCGAACCACCCTTCGTCTGGGACCTCCAATTAGCCCTCTACGCCCGGCTATACGCCCAACAACGAGCCGGCGATTGCCAATTGGTCCATTCCAACGGACAGTATGGCGAAAACATCTTCTGGGGAAGCGGAAATACGTGGACACCGAGTGATGTGGTGAGGCTGTGGGTGAAGGAACACAAGTATTATGATCGGAGAACTAATGAGTGCCTTCCCGGAGAAATGTGTGGGCATTATACGCAGATAGTGTGGAGAGAGAGTGTTCGATTGGGGTGTGCTCGTATTCAATGCAACAATGGCGATGTTTTTGCGATTTGTTCTTATGATCCGCCAGGGAATTACATCGGCGAGAGCCCTTTTGACGACAATCGTTGATGGTCTAATAAAAAGTTTGATTCAAGCTTCGGAAGAAATGATGGAATTCCAAGCTAGACCTAACCAAAATAATAAACAAATGATGAAGAGATCTTCTTTCTCCCCATTTTTTTTTAATATATATGATATCTTTTGTATCTTTTTCAAGTAAATAATCAAAATGGATAAGATTTTGATTTTATTGGATATGAAATTGCATTATTCAGATTTGAATATATCAAAATCTCATTTGAGTTTAATATATGAGAATACACACACATATATATGTATGTGTGTGTGGTATTCTTGAGTGATAATTTGATAAAATTGAATATAATAAGCTAAAGTTCTTTAGTTACTTGAATTGAATTTTCAGATCAAAATTTTAATTTTAAAAAAATTCAAATTCAAATCATTTTATATTTTTTGTGCATGTGGATCCCATTCACAAGTGAAAAAATAAACTGAAGCTTTCAAAGACACCGATAAAAAAAATAATAATTTGTTCTCATGGTACAAACAAAAGGAAAAGCAATTAAATTGAAACCAAAAAAAGAAAAATTCTCCAAAACACTCTAATAATCTACCTTCTCTATCATGTTGAATCACTAACTCTATAAAATTAAAATGCTCAAATGTCTTAATTGCGATGAGAGTATTTAGATTAATTTACACGTATTTTAAATAATTTTTTCTTGGATTAAATCAAAAATATATTAATCGCATCAAAACTAAAAAATTTAAGAATGATAAATCTCTCGTGGCGACAAAAGAATTGCCGAGTTCCTAAGATTGGCGGTTAACCATTAAAAAAGAGACTTTTTTCTACTTAATTAAACTTAAACCAGATAATTGGTTGGGTAGGATTGTTATCGTTGGTTGAAGAATTTGGCGGGAAAGATCATTACCCGCCACCTTCAACCACAGCCATCACAAGCCCCACCCCAACCCACCATCACTATCATCCCAACCTTCAACCCTAAGAAACCATGATTATCAACAATACCTCTCACCAACCACTACCTTCCAATCCATTCACAATCCACTCTCTCTCTCTCTCTCTCTTTCTTTCTCATTATCTGTAACCCAAATGCCCCAAATATTCTTAGCGCTTTCTATGGAAGAATATTTGAGTTTTAGGGTTTCATGGCTGATAAGGTTGGCATTGTTGTCTGTGATGTCGATTGGTTTGTCGGGACCAAATGCTTTGGCGGTGGAAGAAGGTGGTGATGGTATTGAGACGCTTTGCAGCATTGATCTCTCTACGTTCCTTCCTCTTCCGTACAGTAATTTATCGAACGCGGTCTGTAAACCCATTTGGAATTCATATCTTCTACGAGTAAGTTTGATCTAATTCTTGGATTGATACGTTGAGCTTAGACAATCCTTGTATGGTCTTTTCTTGTGCGAAGATGTTTTTGTGATATGACAACAATAACCGACTGTTTTGCCATAGTTGTATGGTCTTTTATTGTTTCATGGCTGATAATCATTTGATTTTTTGAGTTTATTTTTTTTCAAATTTGTTTGTGTATGTACTGGTATTTGAGTATTATCAGTTGTTAAAGGGTTTTAAGCTATATTACATATGCTGTATGTAGTAGTGACTTGATAACAAAATTAGCTGAGTAGTATGTTATTGTTAGCTTTTTGTTGATCTATATCTTGATTGCTTCATTGTTCCTTTTAGGATTAATAGTACTTTTGGTCACTAAAATATATATATTTTTTGTTAATTTGATTCCTAAAGTATTCAATTCATATCAATTTTGTCAATAGAGTTTTAAAATTCTCAGTGCATTTATTCATTCTTTTGTTAAGTCATCACTTCCACAATAGATGAATCAACATGGTTTTTTTCTCATAATTTAGGAACACCTATCTCATTGTTCAGCATACTCTTATATTCTATTTTGGTTATATGTACAAGTATGATCAATTATTATTAGTGTAAAGTGCAAAAAATAGATAACCAATTTGATGTCAGATATCTCCAAAATTGGTAGGCTTGAGGAGAAATATATTTTTTTGGTAGACAAATATATATGTTTTGTTCAACGGTCAAGGGTGTCTGAGTCAGCTTATGCGCACTTTGACTAATCCCCTCCTCGGTTTGGTTAAAGACAGATCATCCACGTCAGGACTATAATATTCATAAAGGATAATTCCCTCATGACTTGATCCCAAGGGGTTGCCAAAATTCGAACTCAGGATATTTGGATTTACAGGTCGTTCTTATTACCACTTGAGTTACCCTGTTAAATCAAAAAAAAAAAAAACATCTAACATAAAATACCTCTCTAAAATTGGTTGTTTTTAGCAGATATATATTATTGGCAGACACTGAGTGATTAAAAGGATGGTAAAACTAGTTGATAACACAACTTACTCCCATTTTTTGCCTTGCAGTACTCCCAGACCAAAGACCATGTTGTGACCATTGTATTATCTACTATATATACCACTGGATGGATAGGGATGGGGTTTTCAAGAGATGGAATGATGCTCAACTCAAGTGCAATGGTGGGATGGATCAACAAAGTAGGTCGACCAAGAATCAAGCAATACTACCTGGAAGGCTTCACACCCTCGAAAATTAAGCCAGATAAAGGTGAACTGCCACTGACTGATGTTCCACCATTTGCTGTACTCCATGGGGCTTCAATTTACTTGGCATTTCAGATGAAGTTTGCTAATACCCTGGCCAAACAACCAATTTTATTAGCTTTTGGAAGTAGATATCCAGAGCACTTCCACCTAAGTCTTCATGATGACAAAACTACCCTATGGTTCGACTTCTCTGCAGGTTAGTTCATTGCATCGAGGCAGTTTAAGCTGATGATTATCATTTCTCTTACTGTGGTGCCATGTGAGCGTTGAGTTGATATTATATTCAGGGAACTCAAGCAACAAGTACAAAGTCATACATTTTAAGGCGAGAGGTTCACCCTAAACATTTTTAAGGCGAAAGGTTCATAAAATACGCAGATGACAAAAATACCTTTAATGAAGAAGGTTATTTAAAAACTTCCATCATATCCCCCACCCACCAACTGACAGCGACTTCAATGACAGTGAACTAAAAATTTATGTGTTTTATTATTTATTGTGAATGAAAGAATAATTGGATTTTTTAGTACACTGTCGGGAGAAGAGAGGTGTTGGATGGTGATGAATTTCTATAGAAGAAGGGTTGGATTTACCCACAAGAAAGACTCTTGGTTGGGCAAAGTGTAAGACATAAGGGGTAATATTTTTTTATTAAAAAAAGAGAAAAATTAGTTTGGACCTCACGCCTTAAAAACTACAAGTCTAAACTTATTTACAAATTAGATACTAACTTTATAGTTTTCAACAATTATTCCTTTTATTTATCACTATCAAGAATACAAGTCATGGTGGTTTCTTAAGATTTGAGCAAACAAACAGATGAAAGAAAATGAAATTTTGAGCAAACAAATTTACAAGATGAAGAAGGGAAACTGCAGGAAAATTTAAGGTTGTAATCTTCACTTGTTTTCTGTGGCTCTTACCAGCCATTGCAAAGCATTTAGACTTGTAATACATGCCACCAAGCTCAGCAGTCAGCGTCTATGTTGTTAAGGTGTTGGCATGTTCAGTACTGCTGAAGTAATCTGCTTTTTCTCAGGTAAATCAGCAGATTCTGCAGCTGTTGTAAATAATCATGTAAAACAGACCCATGGGACACTGGGTCTACTTGGATGGGGTCTGATTCTTCCTTGTGGAGCAATTGTTGCAAGACACTTGAGGCATCGGGATCCCTTGTGGTATTATCTTCACGTAGTCATTCAATTTGTGGGATTTTTGTTGGGGCTTGCTGCTGTGGTTGTTGGGGTGTCATTGTATAAGACACTGCATGCCAATGTACCAGCACACAGAGGAATCGGAATAACTGTTCTTGTGCTAAGTATCCTCCAGGTTTGTATGAAATCTCTGCATCATATTCGTTTATTTGCATTGTTGCGCTTAATCGATTTGCAAGCCATCCTATAGTGGTCAAAGAAGAAGGGGCAGGGTGGATCTATATTCCACTTGTTTAGTGTTCATTCTACAACATGTCTCCCACTCCCTTATTTCTTTGAGAAAAGCGTATATGTCATCAGGCTGAAGATTTGAAACTCATTAATCTGTATAATGGTATAATTGGCTATCTATGGGAGAAGGTACAGAACGGACACTATGAAATGAGAGTAGTTTCTTGCTGAGGGTCTTCTCACTTGGTGATACTTTTTCCTTCAAAATCTTACGCTGTAATTGTTTGATGACATAGCACTCAATATGTTACAAAAAAATGATAAACTTCTTGTTAAATTTACAATCAGATCTTGGCATTCTTTCTACGACCAAGCAAGGATAGCAAGATCCGCAGGTATTGGAATTGGTACCACAGTTGGTTTGGAAGGATTGCACTTTTCTTCGGAGCTGTGAATATAGTTTTGGGGATCCACGTTGGCGGAGCAGGGAGTGAATGGAAAATAGGTTATGGATTTATCCTTGGAACAATACTGCTCACATCAATTGTTCTAGAGGCACTGTTGATTCTAGGAAAGTCAGGGAAAAAAATTCCCCCCTCAGCCTTCCAAATGAATACCCTATCGTGAGCTATATTTCATTCCGAAAATATGTCTCTCTCTCTCTCTTTGCATATAAAGTAAAGTTCTAGCTTTACAATACATCTCTATCTACAAAACACCACGCTGAAATTTCTTATTTGGCCTTACAATGTTCTTTTTAGTAGGCTATGTTGTCGCTTCAAGTGCATTATGAGGTAACTTGCATGGGAACTGGTCTGGAACTTCCTCCAACACCGCCAGTGGAGTTATCTTCCCACGAAACTCCATCCATCCCACTCTTTCTGTACAGAGGAGAAAACAGAATTCCCTCGTATGTACTTGGTTCTTTACAATTTTTTATTCTTCAAATCTCTATTTGTTGTTGTTGTGAATATTATTTTGTTAGCATAATTCAGAAGCGGCTACCAATGTTTTTGCCCTTTTTCCTCGCTACTTAGTAGCTAAGAAATAGATATAGCACAATATTGTACTTATGGTTTGGAATATGCTATTGTACCTTGGTTTAATGTTTCGGACCGAGACATGGGTTTTTTTTTTATCTATAGACGGTCAGGCTTGATGGGCTGTCTTAGTCTGGCTCATTCAAGAGGCATATATGGAAGACCTTCACATTAACAAACCCCCTCCCCCCCCCTCTTTCTCTCTCCTAATTGAGAGACATATAGGAAAGGATTCGCCTTTCGTTTCTCTGAAATAAGCAAAATAAACAAGCTATTTATGCCCCAATTTCTACAGAGAGTAGATATTTATCAACATCGTCATCACACTGTTAAAGAAGATAGAGAAGAAACCAGAGCATGATCTTTAAGTTTTAAACCTTAAAGGGTTATTTTTATTTAAGAATATGACATTCAAGCACTAAAGGGCATTTTTGCATCAAAAAAAAAAAAATACAACCTTAGAAAGCAGCAAGACATTGATGCACAAGATATTGGAAATATCACAAAAATTGATGTCATTTGTTCCACCTACATTTTTGCATGGGAAACCTTGGAAGTCTATCTCAATCGTCAATAGCTAGTGAAGAAAAATATAATTGATGTCATGTACACTTCAAATCAAATAAATATCCAAGTCATTGCTATTGAAAACAAAAAACTGATAGTCTTCTATTTTCGTGAACCCAAAAAGAAACAAATTTCTAACCGAGGTGTGAAAGTCAACGTCTAAAAAGACCTCTCGAATCCCAAAAGTGAATTTCCTGCCACAAACCTGCACATCAATAAAACCACTGATTAGCCCATGATATAAAGCTAAATATGAGAAGAAAAATAGAAGCTTCCCAGATTAGGTCCTTATATGACACGACTGAACATATCTTAAAGGTTGTCCAAATTCGGTTACCACTGAATTAATAAGGGCAATGTAGCCCTATTAACAAACCAGAACCTTAAGACTGTATTCAACTCATACCAACAAAGCATTGATACCAAAAATTGATATTTGAGATAATTCAATGCAAGGCTTAAGACTCAAAGTTCAGAGAAAAACAATAATGAATAAGAAGTTTATTGTTGAATAGGAGCTGATATAATATGCACATATGTACATACTGCTAAAAAAATAAAGAAATATGCAGGAGTTATATTGGAGTAAGCACTGGGTTAATCTGACTTAACTATTCAAATCCATACATTATAAGTCCAACATCTATTAGAATCCCAATTAACAGGATCTTTCACTTATAAGAAATTGACAGGGAAAAAAAAAGAATACAGTTGCCAAAAACAAAGTAATTCATGAAAAAGGCAAATGTTTGTACAAGAAGCAGAAAAATGTAAGCTAATGTTTAGAAGCCAAAGATCATACAATGCGACTCCTTAATTAAACTAATGTTTTGGTTTTATTATGGTTTTGCCCACTCACAATTCCAGTATAGAGATTGTCATAGGGCCAAAAAGGGAGAGAGAGCATTCAAGCATAGGAACAGAATCCATCTGACAAATACGATCCCTTAATCCACATTGAGTTTGATAACTTCAAGGTAACCAAAGGTAAGCCCTTAAAGTTCACAAACAATTAAGTCAGTATAAATGGGCAGAAGAAAAAAAGTAACCTGCCAGATTGTGTCTAAAACATTGCTACGTGATTCAGCAATACAGAAAAGGGTTATTGCTGGCATTGTCTGATTAATATCATATTGAAACCAAACCATATATATCCCACGTATTCCAATTGTATTCACTTGGTGAATATATTAATAGAAGAATCGAAAACCACTTTGGGACAAATAAATCAAAACCTGGTATTCCCTTCTTGAGAATTATCTCATGTACCAAATATCATAATGACTTGTTAGTTCGAATGTTTTCTTAATAATAGAATTAATCCTACAGCAGTATCATGTTGGGAAGGAGACCCTTAAGACAAAGGGCAACTGCATATTGCTCTCTCAGTGTTGTTATAATAGCCTGAGAAGTCATAGTATCAGCAACCAAATTACATGGTTACAATACCATCTCATTGTTGACATTACCTTGGAAATTCAAACGCAGTTGGTTCCATACAATCCCCGGCGGGTTGAAAATGACAATCTAACATGCATAACAACACAGTAAATTTTTGAACAAGGGCATGTTTCCTCAATATTAGAACAAGATCTCATAATAACTAAGATTTTGAAGAGATAAACTTTGACTATGAGAACTAACCTTCAAATTTTCATGGCGTGATGTATTTGAAATCCAAGGAACCTCATGGAAACTGAAAAATCCAAGATATCCTTTCACCTTAAAATATAATGAAACAAAAGAACATACGTTCCACTTCTCAACCATCCAGCTAAACTGAACTTGTAAGAGCCCCAAAATTTTTGCCTTAGGTAGCACTAGCTGTACAAGTGTCATCAGAAGAAAAGCTGGTAGACTTGCAAGCTTCACTCCCTTTGATCACTCTGCTATATACAACTTTGAAATATCGTGAACCATATGGTCTTCTGAGTAAACTCATCGGCATTCTCAGAGTTTGCTTTCGGTTTCTTCTCCCCCTTATCAAAATGTTGAAAGTTCTCTCACTATCTGTCTTCCAAGGGTGTCCTGGCACATAATTATCACCACTGCTTCCAGCATCTTTAGGATGATCATTACTGTAATTTTGTTGACTTTCAGAACATAGAACACCGTGCAAATTTGACTCACTATTTTCTTTCACATTTTCTGATTGCATCGGAATCATTTCAGTCGAGGTCTTCATCACTTCTGATGTTGGAAGATTGACTTCTTTCTTAGCTTCGTCCAAATTGTTACTGTCCGCCGGTAAATTTGGAGCCAGACTTGGGCTTTCGGAATTAGTAGATTGCTCCTTTAGGTTAAAAATGGGATCAGCAATTGGTTCAACCGCGGGTGGTGAGAGTGAGAACTCCACTGGGTGGCAGCCAGGCCAAATTGTGCCAGGAATGTAATCTGGTGCATAACAGTTCCTATTGCCTTGCCAAGAAAAATGATTGGGACGAAAGGGGCCGCTAGTTACAGGAAAGGCACTGGATGGTATCTGTTGGGGTTGAGTATATGGAGGGTACACAAATGGCAAGGTGTGTATCATGCTTGGGGTTGGTGGAGACGATGGGTACGGGTGGTGAGGAGAGGAGCACATTGGGTGAAGAGTCATATTCATAGGCCAACCAGGACCAGAAGGGAGAGTAATATTCATGGTTACAGGCGATACAAGTGTAGCAGCTGGTGATGGGTTGAATGGAGTTGCCGATGCAGACAACTTCTTGTTGGGGAATTCTTGAGCATCACTTGAATTCGAAACTTGGTGGTTTTCTGTCAAATATTTTACTCTTTGCAATGTAGTATTTGAACTATTATCAGGTTCAGAACCACAAGATGAATCCTTCTCACAGAGATCCACTTGAAGAGAATCAGTTGCACTAGGCAAATTATCAGTTTCAATGCTTTCCTGTTCCTCTTGATTAACCTCCCCACAGCTAGAATTAACTGTTACAACACTCGCAGATGCAATCATAGATTGTGTATCCCCTGTCACACTATCTGAATGAGTTTCTTCTTTACCGCTAACAGCTTCACTTTCATCTTTCAAACAATCTGTGGAACCCACATCTAAATTCTCGATGTTCTCTTCCTCTGTATTTTTCACCTCTGATTTCATGGACATGGCATTCTCTTTTGTTCCATCATTTTCCTCTCCCTGTTGTCCTACACAAAGTTCCTTCTTATCAGATATATCATTTCGGGATGCCCTACCATGCAACGAAGACATACTACCTGGTGGGGCCAGAGCTACTTCCTTGTAAGAAGGAGATTTTCCAAGGCAAACTATTGGACTTTGCCTTGATATTGGTCCAGTTTCTTTTGGTGCAGAAACTGGCCTAGGTTCCAATGAAGAACTTAGTAACTCGTCCCCATTTCTAGAAGGCCCAGCCACAGCATCTTTGGCAGAAGACAATACAGATTTAACTCTATAAGTTACAGCTTTGACTATTCTTCGCCCAAATTTGGTACCCGAGGAGGGATTCTTTGCTATGTGGTAATCTGCATAGTTTCCTTGAGACATTGTCCTTTTCTTTAACCTGTAATACCTAGTATTTTGATAGTTACTCTTCACCCAAGAACGATCCAATTCAGAAACCACATCCTTTTTCGGGTAACTGTGGACCTTGCTAATAGTTGTCCTGCGCTGCCTTAATCCTCGTCCGTGCAAGCCAGCTGATCTTGGTCTTTGAACTGGTTGCCATCCATCTTCGCCTTCAGCATATGTTTCAGGTAAGACATCATTAGCAAGGAGTGGATTTTGAACTACCGTTTCCTCCGGCACAGGCTGTCGGGGCTGAACTGGTTTTTCCTCCAAAGTTTCTTTATTCACAGGATGATCAGAATTAACTGGATCAGTTTTTTTGCAATTCACATTTGCTTCATCTCCAGGTTCTGGAATTTGTTTCTCTTCCTCTGAAACCTCTTTCAGGATGTCTTGTGGAAATCCCTCGGAGGTTGACAAGGTAAAGTCTTGGTAAGATTTTCCCTTAACCTGAAAAATATAAAAAATGATACGGCTTTATCTTAACAAAGAACATAGTGGTGAATACATTTAAGGGACATTTGAGGTTCAAAAGAGATGCATGCTCATCGTCAGGTAAGGCTGTTGAAAGGCTCCCTATTTCTTAGGGAAGAGTATGTCTCTAACTATGAAAAACATAGGATAAAGGTCAATCTCCAGAGGGAAAGCCAAAAGAAACAATCAAACTTTGACTCTGAATAAACAAATAAGTCTAAACTTGCAAAGTTGAACGCCAACGATTCAGTATAGTTTCTATCACAACTCAACTTTAAATGGAATTTACTACCAGAATCCAAAGAATACCTCATAACAAGCCTAGGCTCAAACTTTCTGATAGGTTCAGGGAGAAGAATGCATTAAAATATCCAGATGCATGAAGCACAAGCATCAAGTGTCATGGTTCGCCATGCAAACCAAATCTCCACACTAAATAATTTGTGGCAGCAAAAGTGTGAGAAGTAAACACACCAACTTCCTACACAAAGCACTTTGGGTAGGAAAAGGAGCAAAGTAAGGGATCAGGACCTATAGTTCACACTAAAGACTGCATTTGTTTGGTAAAGCTATGCAGAAGATTCAGAGATTTTCATTTACACACATGTATAGTTACCAAAATCGTAAGATTCGCGATTCGATTCGTACAATTTGATTCGATTTAGTTCTCATTAGATTCGTATCTTAGTATAGAATCGTTTTTGGTCAAGAATCGCACCTGAATTGCACGATTCGGTTCGAATAGAAGGAATTACACAATTAGTTTTATTATTTTTTCAACTCTAATTTTAAAACGACGTCATTTTGCTAGGAGAGGCCTACTGCCAAATACAAAACTTGTGTCTCCCTTTATATCCCTTGTTCAAGTGTCTATGAACATCACCACAAAAACGATGTCTCCTTCACTCCAGGTATGCTTCTTCTTCAAACACAGTTACCAAACCCTAACATACCCTACTTCTACTTATTCTTCAATAAATGCTCCATTTTTTTTTTCGTCAAAAATTTAATTTCGATCGAATGTGGGAAGTGATTTTCTAAGTTTACATGTTCAAATCAGTATGAACTTTTCCTATTTTAGTTTAACTTCATTGGTACAATAGCTATTTGTTGGTTAAAAATTATGCACCATTCATCGTAGAAATTTTGAGGAAACGATTTATTATACATTAAAAATTAAGTAATAGAGGTACAAACTCAAGTGTACCTTTATAAAGTTTTATAAATACTAGCATCTTTCTATTTAGATGACGTGGCCATGTCAATATTGACAATTTGATTGTTTTTAAAATACAATAATGTTCAATATTTAATATCTCGCCTATTTTAAATATTTACATGTTATTTTTTATCATTGTTCGATTTTTATGTTGAATCTTACGATTCTCAATTCTCAAATTTAAGATTTCAATTCTCCATATGAATCTCGATTTGATAACTACGCATACATGTGGTTCTATCGCTAAAGACAACTCTTTGTGGTCTGAAAACAACTTAGAAAATTAAAAATGGCTCTTACCTTTCTTCTTTAGGCCTTCTTAGTCATGATGATAATAAAGAAAACTAAACCCATTTTCCTTACATACTAGGCCATTCATGATGACATTAACGAGTCCTTTCTATCTTTCCTTTAGTCCCATGCCTTCACAGCAGAGTTTTGGTCTTTTCTCTTATAAGTCGAATGTCTCTTTTTTTCCTTTGAAACACCATCCCTCTTTGAGCTGAAGGGCTTCAAAGAGAGACTACATTTATATCGAATATCAATTCCTTGTCAGTCAATACGGTTTGTTTTTACAGCTAAGAGTATAGGAAATATGTCATATGCATCTGATCTAGGACAAAAGACTTTTTGTTTTGTCTGTCTACAAAAGAAGACTTGTATCCAACACATGATAGCAAACTTCGAAGTATGCAACTCAAATCCACTTGTCAATGAGTGGAGAAGGAATGTTCTGTTCCAATGTGATGCAAGCTCTAACACCTCCGCCCCCAATGAAACGTGAAGAGTTTGACAGACAACATAGAACACATAATTAGAGACATAACATGGTGCACTTATAGTGCAAAAATAGGGGTGATGAGGATCGTGCAGGAATTGAATAGATATTTTAGATTAATCATAAGAGTAATTTAGATACTTTTAATATTTATCTTTTAAGTAATTTCTTTTAACTTTTGAGAATTTATTTGTCATTATTTATTTGTTTTAGAGTTTTAGTTTTTCTATATAAAGGGATGCATGTAAGAATTTTATTTAGATTAGACTTTGATTATTATTGAATATTAACATTACTTCCTTATCAAATTCTTTCTTTTTTCTCATCTCTTCTCATCCTTAATTCTTTCTCTTCCTAGTCTACATCAATTTGGTATCAAAGTTATTACGATCTACATCAATTTGGTATCAGAGTTCAACTTCGATTCGTACAAATCACATCAACACTGTTTGTCAAAAAAAGTTGTTCATTGTACGCACTGTTCTTGGTCTCCACTGTTCACTGTTCATCGCAACTATTCATTGCACACTACTCTTGGTCTCGTTCCAACAGAACCGGCCCGAAAAAAAAAAAAAACTATCCCTGTAGTCTTGAAAATTGCAACAACATCCCAGCAGTCCCAAAAATTACAGAATTACCTTCATAAGTTCCAAAAATTGCATAATCATCCTATAAATTTTTGAATTTCAGAATTTTCTCAAAGCAAAGCTTGGATTATGATATGCATACTCCTAGAGAAATTTGAAAGTAATATTTTTATTCATTGAAAAATTAAAAAATTTGCAAAAGGTCCAAATCATTTGTCAATTACATTCTTGAACTTGTTCCAAGACTCACTCATGAGTATGTATGATTCTTCTAATCCACATATTTACTCTAGTTTAAGAGTCCCTTTTCGAGATCATCATCATAGTAAATCTAGGTATGTCTACAAGGATTCAACACCTATTACCAAATCAATTAAAGATACTTCTACATTTTGTGGTACTCCAGATCCCAATCAATTCTTGGATTGGTTAGCTAATTTAGATTGGTATGGCATGTCAGATTCTCATTGCGTCCGTTTTACTAAATTGATGTTGGAGGATTCCGTCAGGTGGTATTAGCAAGCAATACAAAGAAGCCTAGATAGCTTAAGAGAATCACATATCACTTGAGTTAAAATGAGATATAAATTGAAAGAGAAGTATTTGCTTACTTCCTACACAAATCAATTTTATGACCAATGGCTCAATCTTAGACAACATTCTTCTAGTGTCTCTGATTACTTTACCCAGGTCGATTATCTCATGTACTTGTGTGATATTGTTGATGAACCTTGGACAATTGATCAGTTTATTCTTAGGTTGAGACCAAAAATTAGTAGAGAGGTCAAACTATACACTTTAATATGCTAGTGACAGCTTATCAAAATACTCTAAAGGTTGAGATATTTCATAAGAAATCCAACTATAGCTTGATAGGTTATCAATCACAGTCTGCTAAACAACGTGACAAGATACTATCCAATTTTAATTCCACCATATATGAGTATCATGATTACTTGAATGATATCCATGTTTTTGCATGTTTTCCTAATTTCAGGGTAACCATGAATTTGGATGACACATTCTTACCTAAAAAAAAGATGTTACTTATGTCGACTACCAATCTCCTTGTCCGATTTCATCAGATCAGAGCTTGCCTCCTTCATACCAACAAAAGTCAATACATAAATAAAGTGAGTTTGAGCCTTTGTCGGAGTCAAATGTTGAGTCACCACTTGTAATGGAACTTGTTGAAAAGTTTATCGAATCCACATTTATGAAAGATGTCGAGCATATTGAGTTACCCATTTCAAAATCTTTTGGTGATTGTTTTATGTCTCATATTTCAAGTCAATCTAACTTTGTTCTCAAGTCTTTCCTCTATGAAATAGTTGACTTTATTTTTACTATCAAGATTTTATTTGAGTTGGTATTTAATTATTTTCACTACCAAGATGTTACTGTTACTCTTTTGTCATTGATGTTTTGTCCCATTGAATATTTTTTGTTGAAACCTAATGAATATTGTTTTGTTATTCTCGAGTTTGGATCTAATGTTTATTTGCTTAATTATTCATTGAATGTTAGTATTAATCCAGATTTTTATTTGGAGGATATGTTACTTAATCGAGGTACTTTTTATTTGGAGGACATGTTACTTAATCGAGGTACTCCAGAGCCTCCTATTTTATTAACAGATGTTCATACAAATGAAAATTCTTGCATTTATCTCAGTCGATGGAAAAAAGTCGATGGTTCTTTTATTCTAAATCAATCATTATGTCATCTTCATCCTGCTCTCTTAGGGCCTGTTTGGTATGTTTTTTGGGAGGGGTTTGGATTGGATTGTTCAAAC
>CM042191.1:862851-883886 GCA_023539305.1 Ilex asprella
AATTCAAACCAATTGGCAATCAATGGAAAAACTCCCAAGGCTCATACACTAATTTACGATGTGTTATTGTACCAATGTGGGACAAGCTCTTATATCATCAAAAAGATGTATTTTTGTGGAATATAATTTTCTCTATTTTCTTTAGTATTATGGCAGGATTCTTTCATTTTTAAAAACAGGTGCCCCTTTACTAGAGACGCTTGTATGAAGGCTTTACTTGTGGGCATTCAGATTTTCAGTGAAATTTAGTAGAGGATGATTGGTGGATTGCCTCCTGAAAATTTAGTTACTTCACCAAGCTTTCTTTACTGTCTCCTGGCAAATGGCCAGGAGAATAGACTGCCAACAACTACAGTACAGCTAAACACTTGGGAGAATAACAAACAAGCCAACAATAACAAATTAATCCTATTCACACGACTATATTAGTGAAAAGAAAAGATGGATTAAGATTATCCCCTAGATCTTACGGACAGGAATGATGCATTTAAGAAATTTCAATAGATAATGGAAATAAACAAACTCTTCATCATCATTAATCTTCTCTGAAAGAGAATAAGGGTTACATCCGATTCTGATAGTTTACCTTTTTATATATAAAAATATACCTCAGTTCCATAATGAGTTAAAAACAAATCAAACAGAAGAAACAGAATAAAACATACCTTCACACTGTAATTTTTTCTGTTTACTCCCAAAGTCTCTTTCCCTTTAGCATCAGGACTTGGATTTATGTAATCAAGCAAATCAGACACACTGCCAAGTAAAATTTAGTAAAATCTATGTTACTATTTCAAATCCACAAAATTCTTAGTTATAAGAAGACACAATAAATGGATGCAATCATTCGTTGACCATAAGATATTCGGCCCGGGAAGGGGGGTACTGATTTTGTGTCCACAGTCCTTATTGTTAGAGCATCCAACCGAAAACCTATTGGCAATGGGTTGAGTGGCCCCTCAAGTATCTAAACCAACCTTAGTGGCCTTAATTATTTTATTTTTTTGAACACAGGTCTTAATTATTATTCGATGTGGGATGCAAGCTCTCTTAACACTTCCTACATCATGCAAGTAGCAATCTCACCTTTAAACATGTATTGTCCTTAGTTTCACACTAAGTTGAACCAAATAGACTTCTGATATCATATACATGTTGGTTTCTTAATTTTGTAATATTCCTTAAATCAACCAAAATATAAAAGAAATTGGACAATTAGCAATAGGTCACATCAGAGTACATTAGATTCGAATCCCAACCCCAATCTGTCCCTCCAGCCCCCCCATTAATGGGACTTCAACTGGGTGTTATTTTTTTTAAAATGAGAAACCAAAGTGTGTTCAGATTGCAGGGATAGAATACAAAGGGAACGTGTTTCCCCTTGAGGTTCAACAAATTAAAAAGGCCTAAAAACATACATTCAACCAAAAGAATGGATGGAAAACAAATTAATAGCCCCATTCCCTTGTACTTGATCCTCTCCACCCAACCCATCCTCGAATCATGCTCAAAGAAAGGTGCGGCCATAAAAACTGCATGTTACTAAACTCGTAACTATGATCAGATACATAAAAATATTGTTGGGAAACTATACCTCAGGTGGCCTTTGCTGGCTATAGACGCATCAGGCTTCCGAGTCCCATTTCTTGCTGCTTCTTGCTGCTCAAAAGCCTTGGACTCGAAGTACTCAAGCCAAGCAGCAGCATCCTGCAGCATTCAGTTTCAAAGGTGACAACCACTTTGGGTCAGTAAATCTTGGATACAATAAAATTAAAACCCAATTTGAACGCAAAACATTCAAATTGTTCCACAGAATGCCTCTGTAGCAGCATGTGGCTAACTAGTTGATTCAGGGCATTCACTTGAAGGGACGCTGGCTAAAAAACTAAAAGATGCCTCTTATATGCAATTCAATAAACTGATGTCTTCCCTAATGTAATCAAGATATGTATGTGTTACACACAAAAATTCGATGTTTCCCCATAGCTGGTGTCATTAGGTTGTCATGATCCACATGTGATATATCATCTCGGTCACTAGTAACATGAAGTTTAAAGTGGAGAAACCTGCACAATCAATGTTGTAATCTTGCTGGAACCAGCAAAAAAGGATATATACCTGCGTACGTAGGTCATCTGCACCAAGCTTTGCCCTGAGAATTTGCAAGGTTGTTTGCTCATGCTGAACACTCAAAGGATAAGCTTCCATCAATGAGAGTGCAATTGCTATAGCATGGTAACTTGCAGCAGTCTGAAAAACATTAAAAGGATAAGGAACTTAGTTCTCAAAGGTATTAGCAACAATTTTTCAAAATTTTGGAATTTTCAAGAGTGTACAGAGATTCTCTAACACGACTGTTTTAAAACCATGTCCAACAAGCATAAAGAAGTTTCTGTAGCTTAACAGTTGCCCACTACAAAGCCACATTTCCAGGCAAACCCGCCATAATATGAATTATCCATATGAACTGCATACTGACTGCAAAGATTTTCCTTGCAAACAACAGTGGATGTCTGCTGTCCATATTGCCCATCAATCTGCCAGGCAACCATCCGCCCAAAACCCCTCGCTAAGAAGTCTGCTACCATTATTCAAACTATATTTTGAAAAATTGCTTTTTCGGAATAACATAAGTATGTCAGCAACACTATGAGGATAATTACATCATTCCATACAACTAATTTCTAATCAAACAGTCTCTATTCCAAGTCCAACTTCACTGATATAATGGCAATAACTACTTGCAATAAATTGCCAAAATACTAGCTAGTTGCAGTTTGAAATGTCTTATCAGGAACATAATTCTAATGTGTGAGGAATGGGAGGTTGTCTACATATTCCTTTTCAAAAGGAAAAACATCAATAATTATCATATTGCAAAGTGAAATTTTTGATTGTCTTTAGGGGGGTTTACCATCACAATTTGGAAGCACAACAAGGGAAAAACATGATATTAGGCTCTACCATGTCTAACTGCTGCCAGGTTCCTAAATGTTAAGGACAAACAGAAAACAGGTTTTCCATGCTTAGACGGTTGAAAGGGAGAACCCGTCTTCCATTTGAAACTAAGTTGTCACATTACAATAATGATTAAAGAGTCATCCCTCTCATATTGTATTATGGTACACTGACCTAAGCAGAAAGATATTTCTATTTGAAAAATTAGGCAAGGAGAACCCTATTTTGAATCTTTGATGCCTGTTACTGGCATCAAAATGAAAATAACAAGAGAATATTACATGCCAACACAAATTTCAGGGGGGGGGGGGAAGGAAGAGAAAAATAAAAAGAGAAGAAGACGCTAGACTAAAAGAGAAAGGAACCTGAATGTGGTCTGGGCCAAGTAACTTTTGGTTACACTTCAGAGCTTTATGGAGATATCTGAGGGCAACATGCACATTTCCCAGGCCTTCCTCCATCATGGCCACATTGATGTATGTTGCTGCAGTGTTTGGATGTGATTGGCCACATGTAAGATGTAACAGATACAAAGCACGCTTTACATATCTGAACAAAGCCAAAGGTAAATTTTTACTGACAGCATAAGTTTAAAAAAAAGAAACAACTAAAGCACAAAAAAGGACAACATTTGCAACAGGAAAACTAACTAAATGTAGAAATCAAGACTACCTTATGATCTTGGACATGCCATGACAAAAGTTCACAATATGTATTGGTAAAAAATCCAGATTAGACTGGACTTCATATTCATCAAAATAAATTGAAAAATGCAACATATTCTTATTCTTCAAGCTTTATAAGTCAAAAGCATGCAGCTAAATTCGTTAGCATGGTTAAGTTGATTACCAATTATCCGGAAAGCTAATTGAGTTTAACATGTAAACTTGAAGTTCCTAGAGAACCAAAGATAACTAAAATATTCTTGAAGTTGATGGTACACACACCCTCTCTTTTTGTTGGCACAAATAAGAACCTACAGCAAGGAGAAAATTGCCAACACCAAGGGGATCAAAACAATCAAGTGAACCCTTTTGGGTATTTTGGGTTTATCAGAGAAACAATCCCCCTCCCTCCCTGGCCCACCCAGGAGCAAGCAAAATTCCCAATCATATCAACCTTGTGTTTGTTTAGTGATACTTGGGATCCCAACAAGAGAGAATGAACTATAATTTTTTTTTTCTGGCACATGGAATTTAAAAAGGTGTATGATGATACATGTTGTGGACCCAAAAGCTGATAAACTGAAGGCAAGTCTTCATACTCTAAATATTCGTTGTCACAACAATTTTTCCTACTGTTTCAATAGATCTTTGTAACATCAATGAGAAGCAAACATGGAACCTGATGCTTAGAAGCACAAACAAGGATTCTAGGACATAATGCTGGGGTATCAAATGAACAAACATTGAAATATCCATGAATAAATCATGTAGATTTGTGAACAACGCTAATAAAAAAACAAACATACTTGAGAGCCAGCTCAGTATGTTGAAGTCTGTAATAGAACACAGCAAGATCCCCATAACTCTTCATGGTATCTGGATGATCAAGTCCTAATTCTCTCTCATTTATGTCCAATGCTTTTTGCTGATAAATAGTGGCCTGCATTTGGGAATACTTAAATTCACTTATTTCTTGAAAGCATGCATAAAAATAGGCTTTTTGAAGTTTGGGCAAACAAGCAGGAAACCAGAGCTTAAAGAGCAAATCTGGTGCCTACAATATCTAGAAAAGGTTTGATATGATAAGCTGGAGGTAATCTTTAAACCTGATTGAAATCCCCTGTGTGATACAAAACTACAGCAAGAAGGCTGTAAGCTCCAGCTGTCATTCGATGATAGGGACCACAAACTGCTACCAGCTTTGCAAGAGCCTGGAATCACCAAAGGAGAACAGCCATTTAACAAGTTAGTTTTCTAGGCCTTCATATAACAAGTTATTGATCAGCCTAAATGACATTGCAAATATTAAAAGCACAAAGAGTCAGTATGCATGGCAACATTGATCTGGTCTATGGTCAACATAAGCCTCAGTAAAAGGAGGGTTATTTAATTACTATTTTTTGCAGGCCAAAAAATAACTCTACTGCCATGGATAACAACTACCTTTGTTCCATAGCTCACTGCATCTTCAAGTTTTCCCTTGTCTAGGGCCGTTTTTGATGATTCCAAGAGTTGTCGTCCATCTGCAGAGGAGCATGCTGCTTGCTGCAAAGAACCATAATATGCAACTATTTACAAAGCATGGACCAATTCAATCACATTTGAAACAAGATGAAGTAAAATGTTTCATGTGTTGTCATTATTCTGCCAAATAACATGATGTGCTCCATCACCTTATGCACCGGTATTAGGCTGACGATGTCTACTTTCTGAAAAGGGTTTGGAGAGTTCATGTCAAAGTCTCTGGGAACCAGCTCAATACCCACCTAAAACATACGAAGGCAGATTTGTCAATGTTAATTTCCCATAAGCTATTTCAGGACCTATAATCTGGGCATTATAACAATCACTCAAAATTTTCAAAAGGAAATAAAAAATTTCCGTACAGTAATTTTCATTTAATCAAAAAAAAAATCCATTCTATATGCATTTATAAACATTTTACCCCAGGGAGGAAATCAACAGGAGAACTTATTGCTTTTGGTACCCCTTTGGTTGTGTTGTGTGTGGATTTGGACTTCTATCTCCCACCATGTTTTGTGTTTGTGTGTATATTTTATCACCCGTCACAAAGAACTCATTGCTTTTAGATGTATGGACCATTAAGTCAAGCATAATAATGGCCTCCCAATATTCCACATGTCATACCACATGATGTATTCTTAAAAAGGCAACCACCATTACATGAAAATAGACAAAGAGATCTACCTCCCCAGAGAGAATTAGATTGGACAGACAACCAATGCATTTACAGTTATTCTTCATTTGAAGATTCTGTTAGATTATGCAGAATACCGGTAGCTTCCAACTCATCCTAAGTGTGTATACAACCATCTGTCGCCCTTCTTTCATGGTTTTAGTATTCTTCAAATATTCATGAATAGTAGTCCACACGAATTTAGCTTTCTTGGAAGATCTTGGGAAAGCAACTCTAACGCCTTCGGTACTATCTCATTTAGAGCATACTCAGAGTGGCTGTGTGCTGGATTGACCTTGGTCCTCGAGTTCTGGGCATATGGTCACTTCATTTCTCTATTGGATATTATCATTGCATTGGAAACTAAGGTACATGGGAAAGTTAACTTCGTGGGTAACAAGGGATCTTCCACCTTGATGTTAGTCAGAGGCCACTTCTACCCTCAGGAGCTTCCTTAGCCATCACTAGGGATAATTAAGATTATTGGATTATCTTTTCTGGTGTTTGCATAATGAATTCTCTGGTGTTCTCAAGCTCAAAGCAATGTTATCAGAACCGGACAGGACATTGAACCGGCAAAGGGACTGGGTCAATGGTTCATTGGTTCAACCGGTGGTTCAACTGGTCAAACCGGTCGTATAATAAAAAAAATAAAAAATTATAAAATATAATAATTTAACCAAAAAATATAAAATATATTCACAATACATACAATTTTTCGCACCAACCATAAAATCCATAATCACGATAAAAATAAAATCCACAAAATAGTATTCTAAATTCCTAATTTAGAGATTTTATTCAATTTCGGGGGTGTGTTTGATATTTACTTACTTTCTAAGACCATTGTTAGGTGCACTGCCCGTGCATTTATGTTTGCATCATACACAGGAGCAACTTGAACAACACCTTGCACATCCCTCTCTTTAACAATTACACAACTTTCAATCTTCAGTTAATCCATTTCAAGGGTTTGATAAATCACTTGGTTTGTAGCTTCAGCACATAACCAGCACTGGTTCAAGGGTTTGATCAATCAATTACACAGCACTGGTTCAAGCCTCGCGAGGACACGAAGAGCAGAGATGATAAATCAGCCCCATACCATTGGAAAAGAGAGAATAGTTGGTGGCTGATTGCCTGGCTGGTGGCCGGTGGCTGATCGCTGAGAGTGAGTGGTGGCTGGTCGCTTGAAGTGTGAAAAGGGGATGGGATCTGCGATGGATTTAGGGCAAATGACCCAAAAAAGGTTTTTTTTTTTTTATATTCGCTTGAAATTCCAACCTGCCGGTTTTTCCAAATCGTCCGGTTCACTGGTTTGATCCAAAACCGGCCGGTTCACCGGTTTTTAAGCGGTTTGTTTCCTTATGCGGTCTAACTAGAGAACCGGACCGTTTCAAGTACTGGTTCAAGGTCGAACCGGCCGGTCCGGTCCGGTTTTAATAACACTGGCTCAAAGTACTTGTCATCTTTCTGCATCTTTGTATCCTTGCCTTTTCCATGCTCTAAAAGCACTTGTTACTTAGCCCCGGGGACGGCTCAAGGTAATTTGAGGCCTAAAGCAGTAATATCAAATGAGGTCTTTTTATTTTTAGCATTATTTAAAAAAAAATAAAACATTTTTAATTTTTTTTAAGTGAGAGAGGAGGATGTGATATTTTATTTTATTTTTTTAAGAGAGAGAGAATGGATGTGAGTAAATATGAGTTAACTTTTGAATATTTTTTTATTTATTTTTATTTTTAATTTTTGAGTTTCTAATGTTATGAATTGAATTATAGGCTCAAATTACTGAAATTATAATTTTTTGATTGGGCTTAAATTTTTGGGGGCCTTTTTGTAAGGCCTAAAATTTTTATGTGGACTAGTTATGTATTTAAAATTATGGGGTCTTTCAAAAATTTGGGGCCTAAAGCCCACGCTTTTTTTTTAATGCAGTTGGGCCGGCCCTGCTTAGCCCCACTGGCTACCACCCCCACGAGAGAGAGAGAGATAGCATGAAGACCATTCATGAAATTCAGGAAGTCATAAAATGGTAAGTACCTTATGGCATAACCCACGAAGAATTGCAAACTTCCTCACATCCTTGTAGTTTGAGCTGCTAAGATCCCATTCATATCGCTTCTTTAAAAATACCTCCAGCCATTTCCATACAAGGAGATGTACACTACCAAACTGATTTACTTGCTCTTTTTCAGGAACCCCCAGCATCAGATTTAATGCAGCAGCAATGACCATAGCCATTTCCTCAGTATTAACAACAGCAGCAATCACTGCCTGCAAAATGTGCTTAAAAGCTCGTACTATCATCTCATGAATGCAGAGAGACTGCACATGTGATAACTTTTCAGAAAGCTTGACCTGGTCAAGAAGAGAAATAGCACACATTAATTTAGGAATGCCACATATGATGATATTTCATGCTGTAATTTCTACTTATCTATATCTTGGTTTGCAACATATATCTACCAGAACCAGTACAAATATTGGAAATATTCAAAGCTAAACGTGGGAATGTTTGAAAAAGTTGAAACCAAGGCACCCTTTTTTATGAATCTCAAAAAATGTTAGCAAACATGAAAGCCAATGTAGTAGTCTCTGAAAAGTGATCTGAACCTAAAATAAAATTTTGTAACTTGTTCACCTAGTATAGAACACAATGACACATACGGAAAGGGACGTGGACCATTATGACCAAGTATACTCATTACTCAGAACAAATTGAATTTAATTCTGATTTTAGACAACGAAAATGAAATATGAATGCCGAACATATACTGGAGTTGAAACTTGATGGGGGAAGGGCTTTATATATCCAGCCAATAAGAAGGAGCAGATAAAGGATTGGCCTTTTTTGCAGTGAGTAAATAAACATGAATGCAACATATATTAGGGAATCAAAAGCCACCGTATGGAACTTACAACTTGCCCTAGAGAACGCATCCGGAGACCTCTAGTATGCATGAAATCAGTTAAAGTTCGCCCATCAACCGGTGAGAGCTCCAAAGAACCAAAATCTGCAACCTTTTTTGCAGGATGAAATGCTAGGGGCAATCAGAACCAACACTTACTTAGGGATTAATCAGAAAATTAAACGTACAATATTCTGAAATTACCAGTTTCGGAAGAGCAACTTCACCATAATATTTCTGAGACAAATCAATTAGCTCTTGCAACGACTATCAATAATATGTGATAGGTTAGTACAAACAATACCATAAGGACAAGAAAACAGAATAACCTCCTAGAATATCTGCTAATACTACCTTGCAATGAAGTCCAGTTTCTGACTCTTTTAGCCGAGTAAAAGCACCATCAGATAGCAATCTCCTCAGTGGTAGCTCATTTTCATTGGCCTCTGTCTCAGGCTGAGATTTTGCAGAAGGTGACACAGTTTTCTCTGCTTCCCTATTTATACCATCAGCAAGGGACTTCAGATTCTCAGACTGCAGCTCCATACTACCTCCATCCGAATTCTTCTTTTTCTTAAGGGATCTAAGAGGTGTCCCAAGTCCCTCAATCCTCATCTCATTCTTAGCTTTCTCACTGGGCAGTTTCTTATCTTTATCCGTTTTGTTCTGATCTTGCAAATGCTGTATCCAGCAAGCTCCAAGTTCCCACCTCACACAAGTGTCCCCTGATATTTCCTCTTCCTGAAGTTTTGTAAGACTCTCTTCCAACAGTGCCTCCACAAAGGCTCGAGAAGAACTAAGATCTTCATGTTCCCAAGCTTGGTCATGTGATGGTATTTTATTTTGTTCTGAAGCAATTCTTTTATGAAGAAGCAATCTCAAACTGCAAGAAACAAGGTAAGATTAAGAACATGAACTGTGATTGAAAAAAAGTATAAAGGAACAAAAAATGAGCCACACACAAAAAGATCATCTATTTGACCCCAACATTTTTTGTGATTGAATATTAGGAATCAGTAGGGTAGGGTAGGATGACACATTGAAGAAAAAATTATATGGTACATTAGAAATAAATGACAAGTAATGTGAGCTTACATCAGACTAAATGATAAAGAAAAACCGAACTCAATTCAACAAAGCATTGTTCCAACATTTTCGGGGTCAGTTACATGAATCCTACTTCGCCATTGTAAACGACAAAGGTACCCAATTGATTTTCGTGTCTCCAACTTTGAGCGTGAGAAGTGAGAACTAATAGAATGAGTAGATGGCAAAAATTATTCAGATAGCCAATTTGGCCATGGAATATTTCGAAGTAAGGGTCTTTCAGAAAGTCGTTTTCTTTTTCGAGCACGAATGTGCTCGAAATTAACGAAAATATTAAAACTCACTCAGTTTATAAGAATTATCTTCCAAAAAAAAAGACCGTGGTTGGTAAAAGGAAGTCTCGGGTACAAGGGTCCTGTGTGCGGAAAGATTATTTTCGTGACTAAGACCCTTAACATCCAAAATCCAAATCACAATGGAACAACCTAGGACTGTTACTAGGTTGTTTTTTGTCCAAATTCCAAATTTGCTCATCCCATACTCGACCCCTGTTATAGTTATATATATTGTTGGGTTTATCTCCGTGTTTAGTTTCGCAAATCAACTTGTTTATGACCCAAACATGTTAAGCCCAAACTTATACCCGCTGACTTCATGTTGATTCTATGTCAAGTTGGCAGATCATGTCAAGAATTGCCAATCTTAGAACAATCTAACCGATGTGCGAAGGCACATCCTCCTCCTAAAAATTACTATCATAAAATTTTATTTTATGACATAAAAAGCACATTCAAAACTTGAAAATCAAAGAATAAGGTAAAAAAATTCTAATTTAAAGTTCAAAATAGCTTTAAATTTTATCCATGAATAAGGATCATCATATTGTAAGCATGACAAACTACATTTTCAGAATTCAGACAATTGGCTCACTTTCAACAGAATCCACTTCATAGCAAAGTAGAGTTTCTCAACATGGCTAATATGTTTAAAATTTGACAACCAGAGTGCCATATCTCCTCTTACAGCAACATGAAAAACCCACAGAATTACATGATCCTATACATGCAGGCTATATTTTTGTAGTTGCAGCAGTAACCTGTTAATATTGAGGGCATTGGCACCACCGTCGGGCTGATCAAGAAGTTCAAGGCTTTGCAACGGAGGCCCCTCTTTGTTATTCTCTCTCCCCTCAACTTTAACAACAGCAATGTAACCACAATACCTTACGTTCACAACACCTAGAGTGGTCATGTCCTGCACCCAAAATTTACCACTTGTTTCAATTTTCAAACAATATAGCATAAACCATTTCAGCTATTTTAATTTAAAAGAAGATAAATTAAATATAGGATCACTATCATTCATTAACCAGTTTCTTTAGATTTGCTTACATGAGCAGCTGTATTTTCATCGGCAGTGATCCCTTTCAGTAGGTTTCTTTCGACCAAGTTCTTTTGATCCACTCCAGTTGCGTAAGTTCCATCAATCTTAGTTTCTACTTTGCAGCTCGCATTGGATGCATCTTTCATGACAGCTATGCTCAAGTCCCCTAATCTCTCTGTATAAATAATCTTTTCTACAGCTGAATTTATTATTTCTGGATTTCCCTTAACATGCCTCACTGCTGATATGGCTCTAAAAATGGCAACATCTACAAATAGGCTGTGAAGAAGGAAGGCTTTTCTATCTCGAATCTGCCTCTCCTCTGCAGTTTTGCAAGGCATAGATGCAAGAAACAAAAATTCATTAGCCCAAGGTAGCAAATCACTTTTGCCATCTCTTCCCAGACCACCTCCATTTCCTCCCCACGTTTCATCCTCCACAGGGAGAGGGTGGAAAATTGATGGTAACTGAGCAGCCACCGGAGGGATGAGCCATGTGTTTGCTCTGAAGCCATAGGGGAGATTCCCGAACTGCAGTGTGACCCAAAGAAAAGTTTAACACCTTTAAAGATTGCATTCTATCCAGTGTAAAAATTAAGGCAATATTAGAAACTATTTCAAAAGAATAAGATCCAAAGAGAAGTTAGGCATAGAAATTTGCATTCAGGAGAAACTGCATACCTTGTTACGATCTGAGAATGCTTTCATGAGATCATCATAAGCCTGAAATGGAGAACTGAAATGAGAAAAAACTTCTGCGAGAGCAAGAAAAAAGAATAACCGAAACTACGTCTACCGACTCATAATGAATAATTGCTTATATTAGTGGAAACAAATGTGCTTTGCCATGAAATAACTGAAACATGACCAGGGATCTGTTGCAGATGCTGATTCCGTTAACTTACACAAACTTAACCACATTTAACTTTTCCCCACAAATTTAGAAAGTGGAATTGTAATGCCAACAATTAATTTTATTTCACACACATGTTAGTGACAGCTCAATTCAACAGCTTCTGAACCCGAAGACAACCATGTTTAATACTCATCACGGTCAATGAGCATTAACCTAACAGGAACATAAAAAGAGCAAACAAATTTAAGAGATGCAGTAAAAGAGCAGAACTGTGACATAAAGGACTCAGATTCCGAAAGTCTAGCAAAAGTAAACTGACATCATCAAAGGCTCTACTTAGTTGCCGTAACAAATCAACGAGGTTGTGACAAAAGATCCGCTGCTTTCCGATGCTATAGAATCCTTTTCGGCAAGCTTCTACAAGGACCAGCTTTCCATTGCAAAGTTTCACCTGCACATCCAAGTTCATAATTTCAGAATTGCATCCAAGTTCATAATTTCAGAATTGCATCGTAAACATGCACACACTGTGATGTCATCATATGACATATAAATTTAATAGGTTCAGAAAAAGTCTTACTTCAACAGAGAAAAGATGATCATCCACCAAAATCTCATCATCCCTTCGTCTCGTTGCCCTCCTTATAACTGTGAAAGTCATTGTATACCACAGTGCACCCCTTTAGTCAAAAAGCACAAATTGATCTAAATTTCAAAAAGTGAAGGACAAAATGTGATCATTATGCTTGATTTAACATGTGTTTTCCAAAATGTGATGCTTTGGTATCGTATTAATCCTTCCCTTCCCTTTGCCAGCGGGTTCTCAATTTGACTTTTAAAGGTCCTTTGAGCAAAGCCAGGAGCAACTCTTATCTGGTTTTCACTTATATACTGTATCTATAATTAAGAGAGTTTCACTTTGATAAACTATTTGCTCTCTTCAACTTTGATACACTATTTGATCTCTTCAATGGAAGAACCCGTATTCCAAGTATATTTAATTGTAAAGACCAAGGGTTTGTCACCGAAACTTTCATTCAAATGCATCTAAAGACTCACCTAATGAACTTAATGCTGAAGGTTCAAGCCAACAGTGCGTGATACCACCTGGCATAAAAGGATGGTGGGTTATCAGTTATCACTTACATTACTGTCTCTCTTCCCGTTCAGTTATTTTTCCAACTATCCGCTATATGAATGGTAATATTGGATTATTTAACAAAGCTCAATTTGTTGAGTTACTATTAACCCTTTTAATTCTTGAAACAAGAAAAGGTGACAGATGCAGACTATAATGATTGACGTTGTACATCTAATGTAATAAAAAAACATAATGTCTATTAGCAATGTACAAAACAAGAATAACCTGTATATGCTGAGAACCAACCAAGAATAACCTGTATATGCTGAGAACCAACCAAACCAATGGTTGACTCCAATCTAACATGCATTATGCGAATAACAGTCATTGCTACAGTACCCACTAATCTTCCTCTTGTATCTTTTGATTTTTCCTTAGTCCTCCATTGCCAATGAGGGAAAGTACAATTTTATGTCTTTTGGTATAGAAATGCCACAATTTGGTATAAATGACAAAATAAAAATCTTTGACGGTCAAAACATTAATGTGCCAAATTTTAATGTTTTGACCATCAACTGCCTTCAAATTTACTATTTTGACCTCAAAAGTTGTCGCACATTGTCATTTTATTTTTTTAGATAACTTTCAATTAGGTTAATGAAGCAAATTTTTTTTAAAAAAAAACACATATAACAATAAAATAACTTCAAATCAAAGCACAGTTCGAAGACGTCGAAATGCATACAACTACACACACTCAACCTTGCTCTCCTTGTCATGACCAACTGTGTTTGATAAGATCATCACGTAGCAGACAATGGATTGTTTATGATCGAACCATCTTGGGACAAGCAATGACAACAGTGAAAAGGAGTGTCGTATGCGTCATTACAGACACATCATACTCGTCATCCGGGGAGTCATCACACTCATCTTCAAGGATCATGTTGTGCAAAATACTGCACTTCTTCATTTTACTTTGAATTAATTAAAAAACATATATCATATTAAGGAATTTTTAAAGGAATGTACGATTCTAGAAAACATTCCAAATACAAACAGTTCGACACATCCAATCGAATCTTATAATGAAGATAGAATCATAGGGTGGTCACGTCAAATATGTGGTAATGCCAAAAATTTGTCCTAAAAATATATTAAATAAATAATCTATTTTCATTCCAAACGTTATGCTGATGTAAACAAACTCTTTTGCATAAACGTATAGCAAAAGAAAACCCGTTGGGCCATTGCACCAATAGTAGCGTAGCTTAGCAAAGAAGAGATCAGTAGCTCCGTGAGTGAGTGAGTTTGAGAGAGAGAGAGAGAGAGGAAGGCTTACATTGAAGAGGGGGAGTGAGA
Source organism: Ilex asprella (assembly GCA_023539305.1). Taxonomy (NCBI): domain Eukaryota; kingdom Viridiplantae; phylum Streptophyta; class Magnoliopsida; order Aquifoliales; family Aquifoliaceae; genus Ilex; species Ilex asprella. The sequence continues at coordinate 877,312 of CM042191.1, forward strand.
TGTGAAAGAGAGAAGAATTCGTAGAAGGTACCCAGCTTAGGGCACGAATTGCTCATATCTCCATCTCCATTGACCGCCGACGCATCTTTCTTAGCCGGATACGTCGTCGGAGAAGGTTTTGGCGATGGCGAATGCGGTGACGGAGGAGAGGAATTCTTGCTGTTGCCGTGTGATTTGATTGACTTCTTGGCGCTCTTCTTATCCTTATCCTGCGCATTCTTGCCGGAGTCGCACTTTGATTCCTTGCACGCTGATGGACCGAAGCTCGTTGTACTGGCGACGATGTCCAGCAACCTTCTAACGTGCGCCGCTGCGCCGTCTTCATCGTAATCCTCTGTTTAAGAATTGAGAGAAAAAGAAAGAGCACAGAACCGACAATTCAAATCACAGAGGACCACAAGAGACAATAATAAGATCGGACGTCGTCGTTTAGTTATACGACGCCGTAAAAGGATATAGGGTTCACCTTCCACTAAAGTAAGGAGGCATGGCTTCAGTGCCGCAACGTCCACCGTATCTTTTAAAAGCGGACCTCGCACCTGAGAAGGATAAAATCGGAATTACAAAAATATCCCTGTCAGTTGAGAAATTACTAATATATGAGCCCTTACCTCATGGGATAATGAAAAATTTGTGATGTTGCAAGTTACTGTGTTCACAGCTAATAGCCTACGAACATCTATAATCCTGTCCGTTGATATTCCCTGATCAAAATAACAAAATTAAGCTTTATATTTGCATACAAAATAGAAATAATAAAAAATTAGTAATTCAATTCAACAAAGTTTTATTCCAAATATACGCCAACTAAATTTCAACTCTAATAAGATTGTAATTCTCTTGTATGATTACAATCATCTTACGCAACTTATACAGACCACTCAAATGTACGTGTAACACGTTGCACCCTTCTATTAAGTCAAATCAAATACATTCTCGATGTACACTATAAGACATCAATTTTGAATTGTTTTATTAACTACCATTCAAATATAATCCATAATCTAAGGGTGAGATTACGATTAGGCTTAAATGATTCAAAAAACCATATAGATATCATCAAGTGCGTCTAAAGAAGATTAGACACAAGTATTTATCCCGCGGCAAATAAATGATTATACTGAAACATTAATTAAGAAATACAAAGACTATTATCCTTTATGACTTTCATTTGCAACAAACCTTTAGAATCACATGAGTCTCATCAGGAAGGTTTACGGTTATATCCATCACAACAGGAAGAACTGCAAAGTCAGAAACACACAAATTGGAAGCTGATTATGTAAACCAAGTATCCAACACTTAAAAACAAATTAAAATCGATAATAATCGATACCCTTCTCTTCTTTCTTCTTCTTCTCTCCTTTCGTCTTGCCACGACCGTTGCCGTTCTTAGGTGCCATTTTCAAGTCTCTCAAGTATGCCTATTTAATTAGCAAAATATGTTAGTTTCTCATTATTTCATGACTGTTAACAATAACAAGAAGGAATCTAAAAATTCAAAGACAAGAGTTCTATTAAGTATAACTCGAATGTTATATGAACAGACAGCATAGGTTAGAGCATGACCCATCTAGTGTCTTAAATCCAGGAGAGAGAAACTTTAACACCCACCAAATAAATAACTGGGGGCCAATGATTACATAAGAATCATCATCATCTTGATTAAAACAACACTACAACTAAGCTACCGAGCTTCACAAGGATTTATTACCTGATATGACAGATATATATATATATATATAGCAGAGTTGAAGATTTCGGACAAGTACAAGAACTTAAGGATTGATAGAGAAGTGTCTTTAATGCTGCATTAAATATCCAAGCAAAGCAGCACCCATAGGAGTTGCACCCCTCCTCTGTTCTAAAACAGAAGCATAGATATGTATGTATGTGTGTGAATATATAATTTAGAGCTTGTAAACGAAGGTTTATGAAAGGGTTTCAGAGAGTGATAATGAAGAAGAAAGAGTGCACAGATATAGAGTTGGAATTGCAGCTCACAATTACTTCAAGTAGCAAGAAGAGAGAACATAAAGAGATATAACTCTGGTTGTATGGCATTTTATGGCTGAGATATAAAGAGATAAGGAAAGAAGGGCTGAGATTTAACAGTCAGATGAATGGCATTTTATTACTGGGAATATTTCTATATAAATGACAAATACTTTTATGGAGATACAGGCGTTTTAGCCTGTGGCAGATGAGAGGGACCACAATGGCTGGATGGGCTCCACACAAAGTAGGAAATCCTATCACCAAACTCTCTAAGGATCATAGGGAGAGTTGCAGTTCTTACAAGCTTAAGCCAAACAAGTGATCTGTCGACTACAATGAAGTGCTTGGGATAAACTGTGAACCGCCATTCAAGGAAGAGTACAGAGTTGCACAAGAATTATACGCATTTCATAACATTTGGTCTAAAGTATACATGTTGGGCTCCTTTGGTAAATATATTACAAGGAATAAATATTAGATTGTCTTATTTTTTATTTAATCGGTTTTAATATTTTATTTAATAAATAAATTTGATACCTCATTAATTTAAAAAACGTATATTAATTGTATACTTATCGTATATTTTTTATAGGATAAATATGTATTATGGAAGTATTTTAATACCACAAAAAGATGTAATATTATAATTTAACTCAAATGTATTATTTTACACATTTACTACTATAACTTCTCAGCTGATAAAATCAACATATCATCAATGTTACAGGGTATTTTTATTAATTCAACATTAATACGATAAAATAATTTCATAACCAAACAACCGATTTGATTAAATAACTAATATTCAACATTTATGTTGTGCATTGTCAAACACCATATAAAATTACGTATTATTCTAATACCTTATTTAATCTTGCTTTTTGTCTGTCTATATTGTATTAGACTAGATTATTATATGTAATCTATCTATTTCTAATACGGTAACTAAACGAACCCGTTGAGTTTGTATTTTAACACCTCGGTACAATTTCATTTGGATTTCTGACGAACCCACCTTCACTTTTGAAAGTTTTTATAGGATATTGTACCACCAAATTTTAATTTTTGAAGGTCAAGATATAATTTTTACGTGTGTTAAGAATAGATTTTGAAATGTTACCATTCAATTATTTCAAGTCATTAGCTATGATTCAAACAAAATATTTTACAATGGTTGAGAATCTCAAGATAACATTCTAAGGAATTGTTACGTCTAGTCGTCCGTAACCACCATTTTATTTAGTAAAAAAAAAATTGTACCGTCATGCCAAAAAATTATAACAGGACCCTATAAAATTGTAACTTTTTTCTGTCTTAACTAACCTCCAAAAATAATATCTTCACCCATAAATTTATAAATTTCGGTACGACACTTATCCCGCACTATAGTCAAACCCTTGCTTTTAAGAAGTTGCACCTGCTAATAAATCTGTATATTTATAAGCTTGATGCACTCTAATTTAATAACTATTATACTTGTCCATTTATATCTGATTCATATAAAAGTCTTAGATGAAGTGACTATTAATTTGTTAGTCAACATGACCATTTTTTTCCCCTTCTGATTTCATATAGCCATGGGGGAGGCACCAAGTACATGAACTTGGTGGTTGTCCCAAGAATGAGAGAATTGCTCACGTGCTCTTGAACTCCTTAACTTCAATTGAACCAAAAACAAAAAAAAAATCAAGCCCAAGGTTTTACCTTCTCCGATTTATTTTATTATTATTTTTTCCCTTGTTTTTTTTTTTTGAAAAAGAAAAGAAACAAGATAGACAAATAGACAGAAGTTTAAACTTATATTAGTACGCCATTAACATTTTTCAAAGTTTGACGTTGTATAGCAGCCACGAGTAACGTGAAACTACATTCTTTTGTTGCTGTTTCTTCTTCTTTTTTTTTATTTGGTGGGTAGATAAACCACCACCATATTTTGTGAATATGATGTTTGATGGATAGCATTACACAAACCACCCATTTTTTCTGCACTTCTTGTGTCAACCTTTGTCCTTCTACGACAATTATTCAACGAAGAGTATGGTAATGAACCTCAAATGCTAAACGAAGTGTGTTTTAGTTGGTATGCATCACCTTCTTCAGCAGACAAGGACAGCACTTATGTCTGTTTTGTTTTGTAGAATCAATAGAAATTTTTCTCAACCCTTGAAAGTTATTTTTGCTGTCATCTTCCAGGCAAAGATTATTGAACCAAATAACCCACAAATTATTTTCACTTAGCATCCACATGTTCCAACATATTCTTTTGTATAATTTTATAAATTTCTTAAATAGGGTTAATAATCAAACCTAACACGTCAAACTCGTTTTTCTAAACGAGCTCAACTTATTTATAAAATAAGTAGAGCCCGAACCAAGCCAAAAATAAGTCAAATTTAATACGAGCCCAAATAGCTAGATTATTTTACATATAAACAAGCCAAAATTTGCAAATTCAAACTAAATCTTTTTAGACTCATTTTTTAAACAAATCTAAAAAATTGTTCAAATTCAGTTCATTTAAAAACAACACAAAACAGATATTGGCATAACAATATAGTTATTGTATTTGATCTAAATGTCATAGGCTCAAGTTACGAAAATAACCTTTCCAAACTTGGAGATAAAACTGAGAGCTGATCTGTACAGCTCTTTCCAAAATTGCAATTCATACGTAGATTTGTGTTCAAGGAACAGCCGAAAGTGCAAATATAATATACAGATAGATACCTTGCAGCGAAGGTTCTGACCAATCATTCTATTAGCAGTTCAGTTGCTTTTTAGAAGCACCAAGACCACCAGCATCATATTTTCCCAGCAATAATGTCAAAAAAAAGCCATATCTGTAAATAATTGTCACTGATCTCTTGAACATATAATAATTAATTCCAAGTTCTGCGTCATATCCAACGTGATGTAACAAATTCTCTATTATAAATGATGCAATGTCAATGCCTCGTCTCATTTATTACAAGAGCGCTTGCATATTTGCGCACTCAATAAATCATGGTTAAAGGCACAAACAAAACACCAAAGTCAAGCAATGCCCACTAATGGCATGGATTTTCAGGACCATCTTAACCACTAAACAGAGTGGGGTGGTATCAGATTATGTCCTCGTTTATACTTAGAGAGGACATAGCTTTTGATAAACAAATGTTCTTTTAAGCATTTTGTCATACATATTGCTGATACTAAAGTGCCTTTCTAGTCTTTAATTTTCCAACAGTTGTTTCTCCAGCCATCTAATTGGACCAAGTGTATCTAAGCCATTCATTTCAAACCAATCAGTGTCCTAAAACCAAAAAAAAGTGTCAAACACTAAGCCAATCAAAGAGTCGCTACAGCTCGATTGCAGTAGTGGCAATTCCTGTTCTGTGATTGGTGCACCAAACCCACCAAACCCATATTCTAACTCTTTACAAATTCTCTTTAAAAAGTCTTACAACAGTGAAGAAGACTCATATTGACAATTTAGCCCATACTCATGGGTAGATGTGCATCCTGCGGGAATATATAATAGCAGTCAATGTTCAAAGGTCAATGTAAGTCACACCTTGTGAAGTAAAGTTTATCATGGTCAAAATTGTAAAGGACCCCAATAACAGCAAAGACACTTGAAAATTGAGAAAACTGCATCGTGCATGCAGAAGCAAAATGCAGTTGAGCGAGAGCACCCATTGGTCTCTTCTTTCACCTTATAGCAGTTAATAACAAGAGAATTATTTTTTTCCCTCTTTAGAGTTCTCTGTTGGGAAAAGATATTGGCAATGACGATGCTAATTGTATTGGGAAATTTATATTAAAAAAAAGCTGCGAATTTTATTTGAAATTTATATTAAAAAAGAAAACCTACTTACCTTGTGCATTTTGGATTCACTGTCCTGGTTCGACATAAAAACAATCAGCCCATGGACAAGTGGTAATGCCTGAGAGACCAGCAGATTGAATTCTCCATAGAGGTAAAGAGTCAGCAACATCCAAGTGAAGCCAGTAACAGAAAACCAAGGTTACCTCATAAGCCTTTTGGATTTACAGACCAGGTTCAACATAAAAAGCAATCAGCCCATGGACAAGTGGTAATGCCTGTGAGATGAGCAGACGGAATCTTCCATAGAGGTAAGAGTCAGCAACATAGAAGTGACATAAAGAAACCAAAATGGGGAGGTAATGGAACTACAAGTAATTGCTGTTTTTCTGAATCAATCAATAGTAAATTAGAATTCATAATACCATCAGAAAATACAAAAAATGGTTCATAAGAAACATGGAAGTATGGCTCAAAAGGCAAGCATGGAAATCCTTCCCTGCCCAGCTGCGTGATGAGTTTGGAGAAGTGTCAAATGATGCTTAGATGATGAGCACAAAGCTTATTGGGTGTTTTCTCCACGTTCTTGAGCCAAGTCTGTGCATCTCAACTTTCCTAACACGAGTCCTATATTGTAGTTGAATCATGTGCAACTCATCACCTGATCGATTCACAAGTAGTTCAGACACTCATCATGTTTTATAACATGAGGAGGTATCATATAATATATGATACATCCACCATCTAAGCGCCATTTAATATTGTAAAACCA
>CM042191.1:884286-902510 GCA_023539305.1 Ilex asprella
AAGTTCAAAAAAGAAAAAGCGAGAGAACATTAAAGGATCAGCATGAAGGATTGATCAATGCAGGAAGTGCGATGGTAGCTGAGATGAGTTTCAAGTGCGGGGAAAATCATATCATGTTGAGAGAAGTCTAAGTTAGCATTCAATATTAGAATGCAACCCACGCCTTTTTTTACAACCCATCACCAAGCTTAAGCATTGTATGATTGCTGTAGAAGAGGTTGCGAAAGTCACAGTGTAATAACTTATACAAGGACAGGGGCCCTCTTCCTTCTTCCCCGCATTAATCTCATCACAACCAACATCATATCCTGCTCAGACCTTTTACTTTTGCCATCATATCCATTTTCATGCGAGAAAAAGTAAAATTCAACACAGAAATAAATTTAACATCTTAATAGAGTCCACATGCAATTAACCCACAATGTGCATGATCAACTCAAAAACTCTCGAATAATCCAGACAAAACCAGTGCCCTTATGCCAAAAATCATGAAACAAAATATGCGTCATTGAAGAGGCCAGCTACTCACTATTGCAAGTTCCCTACATACATATTAAGCCTTTTCATTACCCCATAATTATTACATAGCATAATCATTAGAGGCAGAAAGGTGAAAAGCCTTATCTTTACATAAGGTATAAACACATCATTCCCGCATAACCTTTCCCAATGACTCACAGTAAAGGTTAGAAAGTCAAATTGCCCAGTTACAAGAGCAAAACCAGCGCATCAGATTTTAGTTGCAACAGGTAGGTGCCAATATCCACTCACAAACCTCAACTTAAAGGTTCCCTTCACTAAAACTTGTTATACCCATAAATTTGGACCACAATGGTCCACACTACTGTTGTATTTTACAAGGCCACTCCACACAACTGTTCTCCTTTACTAGGTGACTGAGCTCCTTTTCTTCGTCTCCCATCCTCCATTTTTAGGAACTAATTGATGCACACGTGCGTTATACGTGGATAATGTTAAAATATAATTAGTATGATATTACTAATTCAGATATTGAGATTGATACGACAACTTTAGCACTTTTTCGATGATGTGTTAGAGTCAAATAAGACATTTTTTATTCAAATTCGTTATTTGGATATACATGACATTTCTTTTCCTCAAAAATACATTATATATTAATGAATGAAGTTGTACATATGTCAAGTTCTTAATCAAATGCAAGAAATAAAATAAAATAATATAATTGAAGTCGATAATAAATCCTGCATTACAATCTCACTCCATGATATGAAAATAAAAAAATATATATCTTGTTGTGTCAAATGCCTTCTTTATCTAGACAATTCAATCTAAAACTGAGATTAGAGTCACATAGTTTTGTTAGTTTTTCATTTACGAATCGATCAGACAAATGGACAAAAAGAGTGCAATTTTTTAATTGGACAACATAAGTAATCATTTTATTGTGGTCATTGAACATATATTTGACTAAAAGATGCACATATATTTATTAGTAGTTTTTTTGTTGTGTTACACTACCTCTTCATCTAATCATATCATCTAAAGAACTTACACAAAACTCCCCATTGTAAACCAAGGAATATTCCCTGGCACAAGGTTGAAAAAATTTGAGCAAAAATAAATTATATTTTATGTCTAAGCTAGAATCATAACCAATATACAAAATAGCATGTATGGTTGAAACATGAACACATACTTAGTGTCCAGTAGAACTATAAATTTCGAGAATGTTACTCCTAAGACAGCATAGTACACATAGTAGTACTCTCATTGAATCAACAATACACTAAGTACTAACACTTGAAAAAGTAAGTCATCATTCAAATCAAAAACCCTCTCATTGAATTCATCTACAACCAAAAAAATAGGAAGCATAATAAAATAAATTTTGACAGATGCACTACCTCAACTACAACTGCATTTTCTTTTGTTTGGAGAATGATTAGAACTTCTTGAAAAAAAAACATGAAGAGAAAATTCTGGGATGGATGCTTGAGCAACTAAGTAATTTCTCCTCAACCCTCAGCCATTATATGCTAATAACACCTATTTTACGCTTAGTAATCTTTTTCACTCTAATCACAAAATTTTGATCAAGACAAACCTGCAAATCAAACATAGAATGATAATGATCACATCAAACAGAATAAAAGTCGACGAGTGTATTAGGAATTAAAATCAAACTAAAAACCATGCAAGCCCAAATGGAAGTAAAATAAATTAGCATATAAAAGATAAATCTAGCACATAACAAATTCCTTGTCCTTCATATTATATGACTTCCATTACCTTTTTTCGTAAATTAGCATATTTTTCCTATTGTAATTGTTCGTTTTTTCCTTTCTAGGCTAGTTTGTAATAGTATTGGTGTGAAATTGATTTGACAGAACAAAAGAAAGTACAATAATACAAGTGCTCATCATGGTTCAAAGTATGGGTCGATACCGATACGAGTCGCCCGAATCGTTCCCACTCGGCACTTTCCGAGACGATACCGTACAAACCCCAAGCCTCACAAAACTCGGTTGAGTCGCCAAAATTGTATTCAACTCATCCCAAGTTGCCCTAAATCGGCCGATACGATTCCGCGATACTGCGACATGACTTGAATCTTTCGTCATGTTCAACATTTTTTTTAAGATCATATCACCCAATACCGCACTGCAACACCGAGCAATGTGTCGTAGATCTCCGAGTCGATGGCCGATACCGTGACCTTGAACCATAGTGCTCATTAGAGGTATATTAAGGTAATCTACATAGTTTTATAGCACAATACCGTTGAATTCCCTCATTAAATAAAGTTTTCATTACCTCTTTTTGACAATCTCTGATCATGCAGGTTCTGCACCAATGTTTCACAGACATTCTTGAATGTCAAGAGTTGTTTTGGATGTACTCATCAATTGCAGCCTCCAGCTTCAGCCAAACAGCAGGATCAATCTCATCGAGCTCCATGTCACACCGTTCATCAGCTGCAAATGCAAATAAACATGGGAATGTTAAACTAAAATGAGTCAATTCCAAAAACTCAGTAGCAGATGGTTTCCAGGATCATCAACTCAACTCAACATCTATATATCCTATACAATTTACCAACAACTTGAAACAGGTAAACATAGCTCAACTTGCTTCCAAGGTTTAAACAAACAAAAAAATGTGTAATGTCATGTGCCCAAATGAAATATTTATGATTATGAATCAAAACTTCACCTGAATTGAACTGAAAATATTGTATTTCAGAAAAGCAATGTGCTCAAAGCTTCCTCCACTTGGTCCACTAAGCATGCACTCTCAAATCTCAATCAATACTTGCCCGGTATCCAAATAACGTCAACCACCCTTCCGAACCTAGTAAAGCACAAAAGTACAATAAAAAAATAATCAATTAGTAGCACCAGTATCAAATAATATTACGCGTATGTGAATATTCATCGTAAGTACCAAATAAACAATCAGAACCATTCACAGCCATTGAAGACTAAATTCATAAACAGTCAGAGAACTAAATTCAAATCTTCAGTCCCTTCAGACATTAACTTGTGACGAATAAATCGATACCCACGAAAAAATGAATTCAATCCATGATACCCACAATAATCAATGTCAATCAATAAGGAAAATCAAAAAAAAAATCGCATAAAAAAGAAAAAAGACCAGACACCATAAGAAACCAAAGAACGTGAAGGAGACTGTTGGGTGACTCGGGCTTTGGTTTCTCGACTTTCTGGTATCTATCCATGGCTTCAAAAGTCCCGACTCCTAACCCAACACTAATGCTCAACCCTAGTTTGGAGAGAGAGACTGAGAAGATGTGGAGGAGAAAGAGAGCGTCACCCGAGCGAGAGTGGTGGGCTGGTGGATGGCTGACGTAGCCATCTTCCGCTGGATGCGGTCGGTTGGGGACAGCAGTCGCTGGGTAGTGGTGGGCGGCAGACGTCGACATAGCTAGGGCTTTAGGGGTAACTCTGCTTATATAGTATCGGTACTCGGGAGACGGCTTAACCGCTAATAGCTAATAATTTGAAAGGTTAATTGCAGTGGACGACCCTAGATTATAGAATTTATTTTATTTTGATCTCTAATATTTTTAATTATATTATTTTAATATTTAACGTATTCAATATATTTTTATGTGGTACTCAAAACAAATAACATCAAGATTACTAACAATTTTTTATCATAAACTTATAACGTGATACCTAAATATAGGCAAAAAATAATTTGAACAATTTTTGATCAAAATTTTAGCAGCTTTTAACCAAAAATGTGTCATATGAGTATTTTTTGACTAAAATTTGAATAGTTCACGATTAAAATTATATAATTTGAATAGCTCTTTAGTCAAAATTTGAGTATAAATTTGGTCAAAAGTTATCAAAATTAAATTTGTTTCCATACTTAGGTATTAGGTAAGAAGTTTATAATTAATTGTTAGCAATTTGAACGATGTCTATTTGATAAACTATATAGAAATATATTCAATATTTCAATGACTAAAATGATGCAATTCAAATATTGGATATCAAAATAAGGTAAACTACATACTTTGAGAGTCTGCAGTGTAATTAACCCTATTTTGAATCGAATTTAGAAAAAAGAATGATCCAACCATTCCACGATTTTTATTTTTTGTTAGTTAATAAGATTTATTACACTAGAGGTCCTAAAAGTTTAGGATCTATCTCATTTTGATCTTTAATATTTAAATTGTATCATTTTTACCTCTAAAGTATTAAATATGTTTCTATGTACTCCCTCAAGTTAACAACATTCAAATTATTAACGATTTTTTATTATAAACTTATCAAGTTATACTTAAATATAAGGAAAAAAATTGGGTAGCTCTTTACCAAAATTTAAGTACTTCTTGTTAAAAAAATGTGTAATGTGTAATGTTATTGACTAAAATTTGGATAACTCATGATTAAAATTGTTTAATTTTAGTAGCTCTTTGACCAAAATTTGGTTAAGAGTTATTCAAATTATTTTTTTACCCATATTTAGGTATTACGTGACAAGTTTATAATAATAAAAAATCGTTAATAATTTGAATGTTGTCTGCATGAGGGACCACATATAAACATATTTAATACTTCATGAACCAAAATTATGCAATTAAAATATTATGGACTAAAATAAGATAAACTTCATACTTCTGGAGCCTTTAGCAAAATTAACCCTAGTTTATATTTGAACTATTCAAATTTGATAGATGTCATTAACTTATGTGTCGTTTGGTAACCGTGTATTTGTATTTGTGATGTGTTTTCTGTTTTTTTTAAGTCATATTATTTGAAAAACAAGGTTTAAATTTGTAAACACAAAAAAATGATGTTTTTGAAAGCATTCAAAACCAAAAACAAGCGTGCATCCTTCTTAACAATTAATTAGGTCCAGGCTTCAAATTTAATTAGCAACAAAATGAAGTTTTTTTTTTTTTTTGCACCAACTATAAAAAACCCTTTTGCCTCTTTTTTTTTTTGTCTCTTTCCTTCATTTTTCTCTCTCCCTCCCTGTGTCTCGCTAGTGGTCTCTCTTTTGAAACTAGTAATAAATACGAAAAAGTCAAAGACGAAATCTAACACGAAGATTAAAACGAATATGAAATCTATATCGTCTCTCTCACTCGTTTTTTCCTTTTTCCTTAATTTTATACTATATATATATACTAGGGATAACCCGTGCCTGAAGGCACGGTGCAACTAAAAAAAATTAAACATTAAATTTAAACGCGAAATAATTAAACATTGAACTCAGACACATACTAAACTGAAAGTTTAAACTCGCTCTATATCACGTGTCTGAAGGTACTGTATATAGTTCTTAAACACAAAATAATCAATCAATGAATCTATAAAATAAAAGTGAAATAAAAATGGTCAAAATATAAAAAACTTTTAAATTTTTGACAGAATACCTTCCAAAAATATGATGCCGCAAATATATCAACTTGTCTACAAAACCTATATATTTCATAATCATAATCAAATTATGTCATATGCAGCATGTATACTCACTGAGCGTGTAGTTTAGCTCACACCCCTATAGCTTCTTTTTTTTTTTCAGGTACTGTAGAGGAAATTTCAGACTTGTCCACTGTCCAATCAGTTGAATTGTGTCATGTGGTATTGAATTCAGTCTAGAATATTTCAACGAAGTTTATGTAATATTACTTAGGTTATTGTATAATTATTTTGCTGAGTAGTATAGTTTATTTATAAATGATTATTATGACAGGTTAATAGTATATGTTTGTATATGGACTTAACAAGCATACTTTGTGAGGTATGCTATGTGGGTGTGGAACTTTTGTATATGTTTATAACCTGGGAAAATAAATAACTTGTACAGGTGTTTATATATGGTACAAGTTATGAGACAGTTTTTTTAATCATGCTTAATGATTAAGGTGATGGGTGGTAACATTGCACCTGTATGATTATTTAATGTTTGATTAGTCCAGATTAAACATAAATATAAACAGGTGTATCAAAACTTAGTCGTGTCTCATCCTTGGGAGACCGGGACGGGGCGTGACAATATGTGCCTCTGTTACTCACAAATATGATACTTTTACTGTGAAAATATTTTTGATTTTTGTCTGCTTGTGGTTTTTTTGTGTGTTTATGGGTATTTGTTGGTAAATATGAAAGATATTGATGAAGATTGAAATTACCACATGATGCACTCTATAAATGATATGCTTAGTTTATAGTTTCTGAAGTTATCTGCCATTTAGTAGTTAAAAGAAAAGTGATTGAATTAAATACTCGGATTTGTGATAATATAATTTGTAAAAAACATATTTTCGGGTGTAATTTTAAGTTATTGGTGAAATTTGTTCAAATGGGTGTCTGACGGAGTGAGAGACAAGCGAACTCTTAACATTGGTAAAATAATCTTGAATATTTATCATAAATTTTAATTTTTTAAGGTACAAATTTACTTGTTTTATGACATTGATATCTGAAAAACCATAAAAAATTATTACAAATTGTAAAATAGGCTTTTTGTGCATAAAAGAAAACATGTCCCATGTTTGTTACCAATATCATTAATTCGTAATTTACTTGTGAATTGGTTAGTTCAATAGATGTACTTCTTTTGTGAATTAAACATTTGTTATTTTTATTCTCACATGGTTTTATTTAGTAATATGAATAGTTTTATGTCGTCTGTCTGCTCCTTTTCTTTCTCTCCCCTTTCACTTATTCTTCACCGAGTCCTTTACTCTTTTAGTTATGGCTAACCCTTTTCTGTTATTATCCTTATTCTTCCATATCTCATACTGGAAGTTTATCTTCCTATCTTGTTTTAAAATCATATTTTAAACCATTGAAATCAACCCTATAACCTTAATTTTCTATCTCAAATCCCTGCTACATTAACTACTCTTTGTTTCTCATCTGTTACTACTTGAGCCCTTACTTCAACACCTTACTAAAGTGCTAAAATCTCTATTTTTTCTTACATCGGTCTTGTTTTCTTCTTAGGAAAAAAAATGCTCTCATCTATTTTCCTCATGCCCTCACAATGACTTAACTAGACTCAAATCACACCTTATAAATTTAAGAATCCATCTCTATGTGGTTTAATCATATGCATTTCATTGATTTGTCTACCTAAAATCATATTCTTTTTCACGACTTTGGGATCAGTCCTTTTAGATCAGGTTAATAAGTATGAATAGATGGTGCCCAACAACAACCTGCTATTTGAAAAAAAAAAAAAAAATAGAATAAACTTGATGATGAGATCGACTTTTTACTACAACTTCTCATTACGTTCTTTCATTTCCTGTTTCTCTTTCTTTCTTAGATTCAGTCTAAATTTATGAAAAATTCAGACTAAAAGCTACCTAATTCAGGAGAAGGTTTTAAAGGAATGATTACAAATGTCATTCGTTGCGAGACTATTATGCAGACTTATTTGTGATAGAATGTGCACGACATTAGATTAATGTCATGTAAAGCATGATAGATTAATTCAATTTTTTGTTGGATGTTTGAAACAATTTTTGTTTAGATTGATGTTTCCCTTTTCTGAAAACTTGAATTAATTTTTATTATGATTCTCATATTAGGAATTAAACAATCCCAGAGAGTTTATTTCATTTTATGAGGAAACAATGCCCTTGGTATGAACCCTTGACACAAATAATGTAGAAGGAATTAATATTAGTTCATTATGTAACGGAAAGGATATGAACAAGAATGAAATGAAAAGTTTGATTCAACATGTTATTCAACTGTTGCTCAATTTTCCTTCAAATTTTTTGGCAGTTGTATTTAACTATTGTTCAGTAGTTCCTATTAAATTTTTGTTTGGTTAATAATCAAGGGAAATTGGATGAGTAGTAATTGGTAGTTTAACAGTTAAAGAGATGGACTGAGAGTTGCTATTATGAGCTTCAATTTCAATGCATCGTTGTATTATGAATAACACAATTTCTTCATTCTTTGTAATTTTGAGTTTTATCTCGCTAGAAAAATAATGAGAAATTTTCTCCATTGGTAGCATGCAATGTGGTCGGAACGGATTATTTATTTATTTTTTACTAGAATAGATTAAAACTAAGATAGATAAAAATGTCAATATTTTCTTGCTGATTGATTTACTCACTAGCTGTTGATGAGTAGTTGTACTATTTGTTGAGAAAGCCTTCTTGGTATTATAGCATTATTTTTCTCTTAAATTTTTTTGATTTCTTTATCAGATTTTGAATGAATTTAGTCATACTTTGATGTCAAAATAAACAAACATAAACATGTTAACTACACAAAATCATAGCTCACAATGATTCACGTGCAATGCACGTGTCCACCAACTAGTATAGTAAATTTTACAAACGTTGCGCTACATTTGTAACGTGTTATAGACAGACCCACAGTATCTACGAGGCATTAAACACCTTGGAGAAAAAATAACACAGTATCTAACAGGCATTAAACACACAAGAGAAAAAATAATGTCTACCTAATTTTTTTATTATTTTTTAAAAAATTTCCTTTTTGCAATAAGACGAAGTTATAGAATATAACATTATATATCCCAAACATTTATTTAAAAGGCCAATTACATCCCTCAAATAAATATGTCTTGAGTTGTACAAACTAAATCAATATCATTAATTAAACCAAAATTCAATCAATTCTAATTATTTTCATCAACTAATCTAATTTTGTCCCAAAATCAATTTTAATTTACCAATGATCTAATTTTTTAAAATGGTCCAAATCCACCGTTAACATCATTACAATCCAATATCTATCGCCACCTCAAAATTAGCTAAATCTACGACTTGGGTAAAAAATTATGGTCAAAATACTAATGTCATGAAAAATTATTTTTTCTTCTAGATGTGAAGACTTACTCCACCAAACTTGTATGTCAATTTCGACCTTGTTAAAGGTCGATTCACGAATTTTGATTGCAATCAATTTTTAGGGCTTTGAAGTATTCTTTATGATACCGCAAGAATCAACTTAGTTTGCGACTCGAGTAAAAAGTTATGACCAAAGTACTAATGGAGTAATTTTTTTTTTCGAACGTGAATGATTTATTTTACCAAACTTGTATGTCAATTTCGACCTTGTTAGATGTCATTCACGAATTTTGATTACAATCAATTTTGTAGGGTTTGAAGTATTCTTTACAATGCAGTAAGAATCAGCTCAAAATGTTACCTGGGTAAAAAATTATAACAAAAATACTAAAATAATGAAAAACTATCAAAATTGTCTCAAAGTCAAACTAATCAAATAATTATCATTAATAAAAATCAATATTATTAATTAGTCTAATTTTCCCCCCAAATTCATTTAATTAAATTAAATTTGAGCCAAATGCAATTTTCATATGTGAACAACATTAATTTGTTTAAATTATATTAATTAATCTTAATTTGCCCCAAATATACGATTAACACCTTCACAATCTCTCACTTTTTGCTGCCTCCGCCACAACAACCTCACTTCTCAGATTTCTCTCACATCTCTCTCTTTGCACACACCCAACCACCATCACCCAACAACCACACATCCTCTTCCACCGCGACCTCCACAACCACGTAATCCACACACCCTATTTTGGGAATTGAACACCAACTGAACAATAACTAGTAAAAAAAAAATTAGTTGAAATTCAATAGCAAACATCACCTAAATAACCACCACAAATGAAATAAAACACTAACACACCACCCAACAATGACCAACACAAAAAAAGTGCTCACCACGACAAATAGCCACCAAAGTTGAGATTGACCCCAACACCTACCATAGCAACAACCACCACTGTTGAAAACTTGAAATTGAACACCAAAACATGCATGGACAATTTGTGTTAATTTCTTAGTACACGTTTTAATTTGATTAGGAATCGTGCCAGGTGGTTTACGCTTTGGATAATTTCGATTTCTCAACTATTCGCTTGAAAATTTGTATTGTTAGATATGCATTTTAGTTATTCTCTATCTCTATTTTTTTTTTCCTTGAGATCTTTTGTGGGTTAAGATTGAGGGTGGGGGTTGTTAGTTTGGGTGTAGTTGTTGGAGTTTGTACGGGGAAGGATTTGAAATAACAGATAGGGTCTGAAGGTGTTGGTTGTTTTTCAAGCAGGAATTAAAGGTTGGGTTGGCAATTGGGCACGAGTCATGAGTTTTGGCCTAATATATGTACAGGGATGGCTTCAGTTATGAGTTAAATATATATTTGTTTATTTTATTTTCATTAATCTATATTGTAATAAAATATCACTATACCTGAAAAAAATATTTGTTTTCTCACATTTACCCTCCAACAACACAATTATACCATCAATTTCTTCATAAAAGACTAAACCTAACTACCTCTATATCTCTCTCCATTATTTTTCCTGCCGTTTTTCTGTTGTTGTCTCTCCTACTTTACTCACGACCCAAATGTTCTTATTCTCCCTCTCTCCCATGTGTTTTAAAAAATCAACTAAGAACTAACCCCCTCTCTTCACCTTTCCCTTATCGTCTCTCTTTTAAGTCTTCACCACAAATTTCTTTAATTACTCGAAATGTGAACCGCAAGATTTGTTAACCATAATTTATTTTTGCTTTAGGCAATTTAAAAGCACCCGAGTGAAGCCTTTCAAATTGAGTAAACTGGGAGACTATCTTGATCAACCAATTTTCTCGTGCTTTGCCCCTTATTTGTTTGAAGATGAATAGTTTAGCCTTGGAGAGTATGCAAGGCTAGGTGCTAAAAGGAAGCATTAAATGATACTATATGAACCATCCCACAAGAATTTAAAGTTTAATTTCCTGAATTTGAGGTTGATCTCCCATAAGTCTGTTGAACACCAGCATTTGGATTCATTACTTTTCAAGGTTAATGAAAATGTATAACTGTTGTGCCAAGATAGTGGCATCCGAGGCTGCTGGGTTAGGTATATAGTCTTGCAAATTTTACAGAGACAGATAAAAGTCAAGTATAATGATGTGAGTGATGAAGATGGATGTGGTAGGCTCACAATTCCCGTTGCTTGATTTCATGAGGAGCAAATGGTGAGTAATATAAACTAATGTGTTGTTACTCTAGGCCACTTTTTCTTGTGTTTGTGTAGGATTCTATTTAATTGTTTTTGAATTTATTTGGGTTGTGCGGCTGTTTGGGTGATTGTTTTCCTGAATTATTTTTCCTACCATATGGAATAGACATGAAGCAAGTAGATCGAGTTCTCCGTCCTGGTGGTTACTGGGTGCTTTTTGGACCTCCAATCAATTTGAATGAGAAGGAACGTCGGGAAGAACAAAGGAACATTGAAGAAATTGCTAAACTTCTTTGTTGGAAGAAGATTTATGAGAAGGGTGAAATTGCCATATGACAAAAGAGAAAACATATTGATTCATGTTGTAGAGTAACGAGATGATTCTCAAACAACATTCTGCAAAGCTGCAGATGCAGATGATGTCTGTTATAGTGCTTGACTTGATATTCTATGTTAACTTATACATACCAAATGAGTCTATGGCAGAACACCCATACTAATATTTGAAGTTGCTAATGTTTGATGAACTTAGGTGGTATCACTAACTGAGGGTTAAATATGTTTTAAAAAACAAAAAACTAAAGAGTAATGTAACACAATATTTTTGTTCCTCTTTTCTCCATTTTGGGAATTTTATGTGTTAACAAATATTCAATGACCATACTAAAACGATTGCTTATGATTTTCAATCAACAATTAGCATTCTTTTCACCCATGTGTTTGATAAAATGAAAAATTAATGCAGTTTTCTTTGATCTTAATTTCAATTTCAAGTTAATTTATTTAGACAAATAAGCAATTAGATTCAACAATGGACAATGCCATTGAGTCAGACAACAATGGATTAAGACTGCTATTATCTATCTGAATTTTTAATTTTAGTTATTTTTTCATTTGGTTAAGAAATTGATCTATTTTTAGCTTCATTCATTGATAAATGGTATATTCACATAAAAAAGAATGCCTTGTATGTTCAAAGTATTAATTTGAATGACACATGTCTCAATTAGTTCGGGAGTCATATGTAAAATGTGCGACTATCTATTAGTTTATTATATTTCAATTCAAAGTTAACAAAATCAAATTAACTAGAATTCAAAACGGTTCATGTACAACGCACGTGTGCAATTACTAGTTAAATGAAAAGTTTAAATGTAGTTTTATTTAAATCGTCAACACCAACCAACTTTAAAGTCGATTAGAATTTTTATGTCATTTTTTAGAATGTCAAGAGGTAAAATTGCTAAAGGTCTAAACTTAATAATTAATAAACATTAGGGATTTTTATTACAATTTATCTACACCTTGGAACACCATAATCTGATGAATAAATATTGAGTATAACCATTACACTATATTAATATTATTATATAGTGTAATTGTTCAATGCTAAATAAATAAGTGGATAAAATAACTCATTTTTTTTATCATGTGAGTGATTCTTATTTTTTAGTTTTTTAATTAGATGGTGACACAATGTGTGCAATGATGACATAATGTCACCACTGCATTGAATATTTTATCCTTACATGACAGAGATAATTATTCAATTTTTTTATAAGTTATTATTGGATAATTATATTACGCAAATTTATTTTAGTTGAACACCATGCAAACAATAACGAAGATTAATATATAAAAAAAATGGTAAATCCTATTTTACTACATGAAAGATATAAAAATTATTAATTTGTCACCTGAATGATTGATTTTCTTACATTGTCTCTAAAAAAAAATAAAAATGTTATAATATAATTTATCGTTTTATTTTTTGTTTGATCGTCCATCTGTTTTGTATCAAATCAATCAATTATAAATCAAAAAATAGATAAACGATCAAACCAAAATAAGACTATGGATCAAATTACAATTTTTTTTAATTTTTTAGAAGGCATCGAAAAAAACTTAATCGTTTAAAGGATAAGTTGAGAATTTTTATATTTTTTAAGGGATAAAATAAGATTTTCACAAAAAAAAAAAAACCAATTATGAATATCTCACGCAGGTCGAATCACATCCACTGCCAGCAGTAACACAGACGCGTCATGCTACCTCCCATTTTTGGTTTTCGCGCGACCACATTCCGTCCTCTCCCCCCCCTCCCAAAAGTTTCTTCCCGCTTCGAATTTCACAGCAACATTGGAGCCCAAGTCCTACTCACCTGAAACAACCGTTACTATATATTTTCCAAATTTTTTTTATAATAATTTAATGATACTTTATCTACTTTTCATTCCATACTATATTTATTCTTTCTTGTTTATTCACCTTCTCCCAACAAATCTATTGAGTTCAACTAGACCACGTCTCCACTCTTCCCTTCGATTGTGTCTCTCGGAAAATTAAAATTTTCCTGGGAAAAATTCATCTCGTAGTTTCTTCTTTAATAGATTCGAAGATTGGATTCTCAAAGTTTGCCGGATTTTTCCTCCTTGATTTCTCTGAGAGAAGATTTCGTATAGGTCTGGTGAATTTCGTTGGTTTTGCCGTCCATTGTTTAAATTAGGGTTTCGTACCAGATTCTCCTGAATCGAGGCTGGTATTGGAATTTATGCCGAAGGAATTATCGGCTATCCGAAATCGGAAATAGTCTGCCTAATTGTAAAACGTGATTTTGAGTTTGGAATTGTTTGATTTTTGATGGTCCGATGTAAAATTAGGGTTTCGGTTTTTCGGGTTTATTAGGTGAAATTTGTTGGTTTCAAATTCAATGGTAGAATTATATTGACAAGTAGGATGATTATTAAACGAACGATGAAATTCGAAACGCCGAATTTGAAACGGTGTCAATTTGAAGAAATTGATTGTGAAGATGACGACGAAGACGCGTGTTATGTGAGTAGGAAGGAGAGAAGCACAGGCGTGTCGTGCTCCGTTCCTTTAAATAGTTTCGATCAAATTGATGAAGATCAGTTTGAGGATTATAGTGGCATTGTAAATTCTTGGTACTCCAGTGTCTCATGTTATGTTGGAGAAGTCGAATTAAATCCGAGGATTCAAAGAGGTCGAAGAGGTATTCCTAAGGGAGCGGGGGGTTATCGGCCTCCGTTATTCAAGTCTTCGCGAGGGCGAGTTCAGGTACTTCCGACTAAATTCAATGATACGGTTTTAGAGTCGTGGAGTAGTAAGAAATCAAAGGTTGAGGAGTATGAAGAATGTTTTGATGCTGATGACGGTGGTGTTCGGAATGTAATGTTCAGTAAAAAGAGAATTAAGCGCCAAAGCCCTCATGGTAATGGGCAATTCAAGAAACGGCGCATAGAAGACGGGTTTAGCTACCAAAAGCATCATGAGCTTAGTGCTAAGGAAGTGGAAGTGGGGTGTGTCGATGCCGGGGATTTGGACCACAAAATGTCCAGTTCAAGGAGTTCGATAACGTCAATTGATGATGGGAACTTTTTGCCATTGGTAGATAGTGATGAATATCTAACAAGGTTTGCTAGCAAATTTACAGGGGTGGAGAAGTTGGAGAAGAAGGAGAAGGAGGCTGAAAGGAAGGAGGATTTTTATAAGCCACAGGACTTTGTTCTGGGTGACATTGTTTGGGCAAAATGTGGGAAGAAATACCCAGCTTGGCCAGCTATTGTAATCGACCCCCTATGTCAAGCTCCAGAAAGAGTTCTGAGGGCTTGTGTCCCTGACACTATCTGTGTGATGTTTTATGGGTTTTCAAAAAGTGGAAAGAGGGTAATTTTATATCTCCTCTCTGTTTTGTTAGCTCCTCTCCTTTTATACTACAGTACATGTATACATACTTATTTTTAACGTCATTGGACATACGTGGTGACTGATGTAAATATTTATATGTGGACATGTGTTCTTACAGCTACTTTAGGACCTAAAGTTTTTGTTATTGGCAGGATTATGGATGGGTGAAGGATGGAATGATTTTCCCTTTTCAAGAGTATATGGACAGGTATGTGCAATACGGATTTAGCCAAAACTGCAATTATATTGTGCTTGGATTACATAATGTTTGCTTCTATTTCATTGCGTTTGAGTTTACTGTGTTTCTTGTTCAGATTTCGTGGCCAGACTAAGTTATATGGAAGCAAGCCAAGTGATTTTAATATGGCAATAGAGGAGGCAGTTTTGGCAGAGCATGGCCACACTGATACAGACCTTCGTACCGTCCAGGAAACTTATCTGGTTGCAAATAATGATGAAATCCAAGAGGCAACTGGTTTGAATCTGGATCAGGAATACTGTTTCCATAACCAGGCAAGTTCCTGCACAGCCAGTTTTCTTGTATTTTTCTATCTTTACGTAAATTCCAATGACATTTTTGGGGCAAACAATGATATTATTTTGCAACACAACGAAAATGAAAGGTAGTAGTCAGTCTGACAATATTAGTTTCTTTCTAAAGGTTACACATTTGAAGAACATTAATATTAAATGTCCGTTCAAGTACAGTGCAAGAGTTGATTCCAGATACTCATGATATTCTGGTAGTGTTTGGAGGTTTAGGGTATGAATTAAGACCTTATAGTATACTGTAATGTATGGGGAGATTTTAGGAAAAATGTTTCCAATTTTTTGTGATTTCTATGATGAGTTGGTGACAAGCTTGTTTAACAATAAGGTTTGTAAAATTGGGTTTGCTGTCACCCTTTTTCTGTTAACAGATTAAGGTCTCATAGTGGTAATTAAAGTGGGAAAAGTGAAAATGATTTCATCACATGTAAAAACATATAGAGAGCTTTTCTGTCTTCCTTGTGGAGGTAAGTATCTGGTAGAATTATTACATCCAGTTGATTCTAGGTATCTAAAACTAAAAGTGAACGTTGTGATACATTTTTGTTCATATCTGTTCACTTTTTGGTAAAACATTTATATTTTATACCCTGCAAAGATAGCTGTATCATTGTTAGAAGTTATGTTTCTTTTGTTTTATTTATTTATTTTTACAACTGATAGTATGTTTCACTAAAATGGCCTTGGAAGGAGGATGCACCCATATGCGTGCAAATATACAAACTCATTTATCTGCAAATAAATTATGTCTACTGAAAAATCCAGGAGACGAGAGTGGATCCAGAATGTTTTTAGAGGCTTTGCTGTTTATTGTATGCATGATTATTACAATAATTGACTGATAGTTGATTAATCTATCACTGGGCAACATTGAATGCTTTTCAGTTAATTATCTGTTGATCTTGAGATGGAGGGCTCCTGCCTATTGTGCAGATTATTGATCTCTTTGAAATCTAAAATGAATAATTGTAACAAGATCATGTAAATCCTAGGATATGTCCAATTCCTTTTTTCTTTTTGTTATTCTTATTTAGTTCCATTAGCAATGCTTTTGAAATGGGGGTTGACTTCATCCTGATTATTTATTTGCAGAATGTGTATGATAAGAAGAAAGATACATGGACCTGTGACAGCTGTGGCTTGATTCTTCCATGCAAAATAATGAAGAAAATGAAGAGCACAAATTTTAAAGCCCAGTTTTTATGTGAACATTGTGCTAAGGTTTCGAATGATAAGTAACTTATTTTGGTAATTTTTTGTTTATAAATAATGTACTTGTATATTTTTGAAGTGCAAGTTTGTTTCTAAATAATGTTATGGTTGTTGCAGTTACGAAATTCAAAACAGTATTGTGGCATATGCAAGAAGATTTGGCACCACTCAGATGGCGGGAATTGGGTGAGACTATATTAGTTTAATTGGGTTTACTGTTCTTTACTCGAGCAAGAAAAAAGATCGATTTCTGTGGATCTTGATTGGACAAAATCTTTGGAATAGGTATGCTGTGATGGCTGTGACGTTTGGGTTCACGCTGAGTGTGCCAATTTTTCCTGCAAGCTCTTTAAGGTATACCCATGGATCAGACGTATTTTGCATTGTTGAGGTTGGGTTTCCTTACTTAAGTTCATGAGATGGCAAGGATCACTAACTAAAAAATGCTTTAAAGGATTTGGAAGACGCTGATTATTACTGCCCTGAATGCACGAAAAAAACTGATTGTGGATTGCCAGTATCAGAGAAATGGCATCCTGAAGTCAGGTACCTCACAAGTGCATACCATTAATCTTTCCATGCAGTTTATTCGCTTGTGAAAGCGTAATAACTTTCTCAAAAGTTAGTATGCTAATACTCTGACAATCATACGAAACAGGTCAACGGAAAACAATGGACAAACTGTGCTTCCTGACAAGATAACTGTCATTTGCACTGGCATGGAAGGGATTTATTATCCAAGTCTTCATTTGTAAGCTCTCATGCATAAACATGAGTTTTACCAAAAAGAATTTGTTGCATTGTTCTTTTACATTCTGGAAATCTGTTGTTTGAAGTCTGAAAATGTGGTGAAACCTGTGCATGTACCCAAAATTTGAGTTTAGAATTATGTTCGTTGATTTTGTAGTTGATGGTCATCAGCTTACAGTTGTAATTACATAATTTCAGCCTTTTTGAACATGGCTAGTCCATCTTCATCTAAGGTAGGACAAGGGCAAGAGAGTTGAGGACCAGATATTGGATCTCACCTCTATCTGGTTTTAGAAGAAGTGGGGTATTGATATCTTCTGGCAGAGGGAGGGCTTACCCCTTTTTGTAGCCAAACTTCACCTTTGGCTTTCAGACCCAAAAAATGAAATCATTTTATTTTGGTATATTTTCATGCTGAAATTTTCAAATATGATATAATTTCATATGTCCATGTGATATCCTAATTTCACAATTACTTAGTCCGATATTGTTTTTGTAAA
>CM042191.1:902520-923981 GCA_023539305.1 Ilex asprella
GCTTAATTTAGGTACCCACTTTGGCAGGAACTTCACGAGTCATGGTTGCCTTAATTTTGTCCTGCTCTGTTATGATAAAACAACAGAAAGATTGTCCTTTTCTCGTATGACAAAACAACAGATCAGGAACAAATATGACCTAAAATATAAACGTAAAATTGAATTTCAGTAAGTCCCGAGTTCTTGACCACCTTGTTTTGGACTGACCATGATTTGTGAATTTTGGTGTTGCTCCAATGCTGATTTATGGCAATCTGAATTAGTCAAGTTGGCATGATATTTAATTTAGTTGAATTTACTTGGATTTCAGAGTTGAGTGTACATGTGGTTCATGTGGGAAAAGGAAACAAACACTTAGTGAATGGGAACGACATACAGGTTCCAGAGCCAAAAAATGGAAGTTCAGTGTTAAAGTGAAGGATTCAATGCTGCCGCTGGAAAAATGGGTTCGTAACAGAACCCTTTTATCTTTGCTTAATTGTGATGCTTGTATGGCGTTGGTGATTTTATCTCGTGGTGTTCTTTTCTATCTGTTCAGTTCAGAGCTATACTGTATGCCTAATATCACAGTCGAAGGACCATAAAGAAATATAACTCACATTTTTCTTTTTTCTTTCATGTTTGTGTAGGGAGAAGAATTTCTTAAGTAAAAGGCTTCACTTTAATAAATGTTAATAAATCTGTATAGTTTATGTTCTTGACTAACTTTCATGATGTTGCAGATCACAGAGTATACTGCACATGGCTTTAATCCTCTAAAGTTAGATAAGCAACAGCTATTTGCTTTTTTGCAAGGTAATTTCTTTGCTTATCTCTCTCTCTGAAACTTCAATGACATTATTTTTCTTCATAGCACCTGTGACCTGTTGGTGAATTAATTTTCAACAAGAAAATTATTTGCTTTTACTGCTTTCCCTTTTGACAGAGAAATATGAGCCTGTTTATGCAAAGTGGACAACAGAACGGTGTGCTATTTGTAGATGGGTTGAAGATTGGGACTACAACAAAATTATCATCTGCATCAGGTGTTCCCATCATCCATAAATCTTTAAGTTGGATTCGTTTTGATGGATTTTATGTGAAAGAAAAGTTATTGGATTGCATAAAATTGGACCTGAGTAGAGCATTTAAGTAGAATCATCTGATTAGATTTTCTGAATGGTCCAGGTGTCAAATAGCTGTTCATCAAGAATGCTATGGAGTGAGAAATGCTCAGGATTTCACTTCATGGGTCTGTAGAGCATGCGAAACTCCTGATGTTGAGAGAGACTGTTGCCTCTGCCCTGTAAAAGGCATTCCATCTGATATTTTGACAATTTAGTTGTTAAAATATGTTGTTTCATTTGTGGTTTGCAATTCTTTATTATAACTGAATTACTGCTCCTGTAGGGGGTGCTCTGAAGCCAGCAGATGTAGACAACTTGTGGGTTCACGTCACGTGTGCATGGTTTCGGCCTGAAATTGCTTTTTTGGATGTTGAGAAAATGGAACCTGCTGTTGGAGTTCTTAGAATTCCATCATATTCTTTTGCAAAGGTTATTTTCCTTCTTGCCTCAAACAAAGTAGTTCTCTGGGGGAGATTACATACCCGCATACAAAGCAAAATGTGACCTTCCACACAAAGATGCTTATTATTGTAGGAAAGGATTCATCTCGGTTCCCTTTTTTTCTTTTGAGTAGAACATCTAATTTTATGGTTGACCGGACACAATAGTTGGCTTTCTTGGCTTTACTGGTTCAACTGTTCTGATGTATGGTTTTGTCTGTCAGCTCTCTGATTTAGAAATGCTATTTGGCGGTCTAAGTATTCTGCCATTGTCATCTAAAGTGCTTTATTTGAATGAATACAGGCGTGCGTAATTTGCAAGCAGACTCATGGGTCTTGCATGCAGTGTTGCAAATGTGCCACTAATTTTCATGCAATGTGTGCGTCGCGAGCAGGATATTGCATGGAGGTAAGTTTCTCCACAATCCACAATTTGTTTTTTGGCATTAAATATGAAACTCTAATTTCATTGGAGATCCAAACTTAGTGAAGCAATTTTTTGCACGACACAGGTGGTGTCTTATATTATTTGACATTTGACGGCTTTGTCATTTTCTTATATCTTGTATGCATGCAGCATGCCTATTTTGTAGTTGTTAATACTAGAGTTCTCGAGCCAAGAAGATCATGAGCAATATAATGTTTTCAGAAAAAAAAACAAGAAGCTATTAGGTTTACCAATGTTATCCTACCGATTTGGAGTGAGCCTTCTTTGGTTGGGGTTGGGGTTGGGGTTAGGGATGAGGAGGGAGTGGGCATAAACCTGACTTCCAGCTATATATGCGGGAATTCGGATGTAGTTAGAAAAAACACACTTGGTTCTCAAACTTCAATAATTGAGATTTCTGCTATTATTCTATCACTATGTTTCTTCTTCTTGGAACCTTTTTTCTGAGTATATAATTTTTCAAATCAAGTTGATTGCTTTTAGATTTCTTGTTGCATTAAAGTGGTTTTTAGTTTTTTGATGGTGGAGAATAGGGTAAAGGAATATAGAAAGTGAATCTCATTTCCAAAAGAAAATCTAGACCAGGAAGGGAGGGAGGGAGGGAGGGAGGGATTTTAAGATCCCCATGCTCAATAAGTCACTTGAATTGTTTGGATTCCATTATCACATCTGGTTTGATTTTTTGTTTTTCAATCTTCCACGTCATCCATGTACCCATAAACACTCACATCTTTGGTTTGAAGTGGGTCATTGATTTCATAATTTAAATTTCAGCTGCATTGCTCGGAGAAGAATGGAAGACAGATAACAAAATGGGTATCATATTGTGCTGTTCATAGGTAAGAACTAGGCTCTCTCATCCTTTCTTTTTTTCCTCTTTTTCCATAGACATTGATATTACGGTCAGTCTTTTTTGTTTTTTGAGTTGTAAACCCTGGTCTCTGTTTCAGACGAAGGTCCATATGAGGACCCAGTAAGTTTGATCTGATGTTCATGCTATCAGTATCCAAGGAAAAAGTATCAGATGGACCTTCGTCTCACTCCCAGGGAAAATGTCCCAATAATAGTGATATATGTGTATATTTATCATGTGTGTATGCGAAGAATTTTGGGTGTGTTAGAAAGCTGCGTAGAATATATAGAATTATAGAAATGGATTATGATGTGCAACAGGCACTTGAGCCTAGAACTGATGAAATTTGGGGAAAACACTGAACCGGTCACTATACTGGAATTTTCTTGCTTACTGTTGCTGATAATATTTTTCATATGGTTCATTTTGATCGTAATGTTGGCACTGTTAATATAGTTAATAGACATTAATCATTTAGAGTTACACTCCACTATCATATTCTTGCTTGAAAATTTTCGGAATTATATGATCTCCGGAATTTGGATTAATCAGTAAGAACTGATATGCAATAGCCACCAATTGATTAGATGATTTTTTTGATACATTTCCTTCATTGCAGGGCCCCAAATCCAGATAATGTTTTAGTCATGCAGACTCCCTTCGGAGTTTTCTCAACGCGAAGCTTGCTCCAAAACCAGAATCAGCAACAGGGCTTCCAGGGATCAAGGCTCATTTCGTCTAAGAGAACAGAACTCCATGATTCATCAACTGCAGGAGGGAATGAGATTGAGCCGCTATCGGCTGCAAGATGTCGCATCTTCAAAAGATCAAACTGTAAGGTAATACATGGAATTACAAATGCCTCTTGAATGTGTCAGAATCAATTTCTTCTTTCAGGGGACTATCTTTGCTTCTTGTATGTTATTCTATGTACTGCTGCAAAGCTTGCTTGGCCTTCTTCATTACTGTTATTTTTGATTTTTGGTTAAATTATGCATGATACCTCAATGTAGGGAAATTTTCCTGTCAACCCCATGAAACTAATATTTGTGGCACTAACCCCCTATTCTAGAAAAGGTTGTCCTCGTATACAGGGCTCTTGCCTATGGCAGGATGAGAAGTCAGTAAAGGGTATGTAGTCTTGTCTTCATGTTGGAGAGATTGATTTTTCGACTCAAATAGGCACCGTATCTGTTGGGTGGATGAGTCTTTGTCATCGCTCCACATCCGACGTCGAGTTAACCCCCATGATCAATTCGAATTGAAGTTTACTTAACATACCCTGCAGTGGATGAAGCCTCTTGCTTTGGGCCACCCTTTATTGTCAACTGAACATATAAATGACACTCCCGTCCTTACAAAACAATAGACATGTAAAATTTGCCGTTGAAAGTGAGAGTTTTCTCCTTTTGAATTTTCATTTCTCTCTCACTTTTGCTCACATGGCACGACAATTCTCTGCTGCCAATAATTATTAACATCATCACCGCAAACAAACCTTTAACCTTCTCTCTTTCTTGCTCTCTCTCTCTCTCCAAATCTTTGATCAACACCATCCAGCCCAACCAATCACCCACTCATAGCTCTCTGTATAATTTAACCCTAATATTTACTTCCTCTCTCCCCCTTTACATCCCAAATCTTCTACACATGTCTTCCCCTTTCCACCAATTAAGTGTCATGCAATTTGAAAACCATCACATGACGATCTTTTTACCTCCGACCATTGCCTCCACCATCTACTTCCTGCTAATGCATTCAAATATATGTTGTCCTAACTCACTGCATCTCTATCTCCCTCAACTCAAAACCTCCACCATCGAAACTACACCGCCACCCACCACACCATCCCTGATGTTATTGCACCAAAGCCGCTACCATAAAGAGTTTCACTCCTTTAGTCCACATTTTAGTCGGCAACCAAAGCGATGCCTGAGCAGGTCTCATAACCAACAGTTAAGCCAGCAGAAGATGCTATCCAGGGGCTTGCTTGAGCTTTAATGAATCAGTGGGTTGTGTTTGATGGGCAAATGGTGTGGGGTTTGGGTTTTGTGATGGAGACAACAAAATTTGAAAATTTTTGCAATTGGAAAAATAATGAAATACTCCCAGTACGTGAATGGAGATGGCTTAGAGAGAAAGGAACATCGGACAAAAGAAGTATGTGAGGTTGCTGGTTCAGTGGTGGTGATGTATGTAGGCAATTATGGTTGGGATTCCAACTTGCAGGGGCCATGGCTGCAGCGAGCTGTATTAGTTTAAGGGAGAGGGACAGCAGATCTTTATGTATTTTTTATTTTACTTATTAATCTAAACGGGCAATTTGGTCATAAATCATTAAGCTTGTCACATGCAAGCCACATGATTTCTATCCAATTATTTGTGAAGTAATCCTAATGGAGATAGGTCCCCAGTAGCACAACCTGTCTGCTTTTTAGTTCAGGCCGTAAGTGATCAAAAGACATAGATTGAAGGTCCCATGTAGATTTCTTTTTCCTTGTGGTGGCTGAGTCTATTTCTTCTTCTTTGAATTTATATTTTCTTGAACATTGTAGTTTTCTCTCTCCTTTTTCTTGTCTCATTTTTATTTTTCGTTCTTTGTTTTCTAGAAAGCTGGAGAGGAGCCAATATCCCACCGAGTAATGGGCCCAAGCCATCATTCCCTAGGCGCAATAGATTGCTTAAGCTCACACAAAGTAATTTTGTTCCTTTGTTACATTAGAGTTTTTCATTTGTGTAATATGATTTGCTCTCATGTTTTATTTTGAAGATCTTGAATCCGGTTCAGCTCTAGGTTTGATTAATTTATAATTTACTTGTTCCTCTTTCTTTCCACAGGAAGTTGAAGATGCAAAGAATTTTGCTACATTCACCGAAAGGCTTGACCATTTACAGGCAAATCATCTTTCTCCTTGAGCAGTAATATTATCAGCCGGATATGATATTTACACTTTCTTTTTTTTTGGTTTCATTTCTTCAGAGAACGGAAAATCATCGGGTTTGTTTTGGTAAATCTGGAATTCATGGATGGGGTCTCTTTGCACGACGGAACATTCACGAAGGAGATATGGTATTACTTAGTGATGAAATTGATTGAGATGACCATGTCTATTAACCTTTCCTCTCTCTTCTCTCCTCTCTCTTGTGGGTTTCTAATGTCAAGTATCTTTTCTGTAAGATCAACATGTTGCACATCACATACAGATCGATGGACACTAAACTTCTCTTTTTGTAATCCTCTTTTCGATATAATAGTGACCCGCTTGTTCCTTAACTTCTGTAGTGTCGAATCTTTATTTTTTGTTTGGATTGCTTGAAAATGATACAACCTTAATGTTGCTCGATACTTGTGTCTCCAGGTTCTTGAATATCGTGGGGAGCAGGTGAGGCGGAGTGTTGCAGATTTGAGGGAGGCATGCTACCGGTTACAGGGCAAAGATTGCTATGTGAGTAGATCCTCTGTCGTTTAAGTCTGTGTTTATGTGTGTGCTGAAAGGCTAGCTCGGACATGCCCATGCTTAAGCTAAACCTAAATCTTTCTGTGGTTTTATCATGACCTTAAGATTTAGACACATAAATGCTGAAGGGCTTTGCTTGGACACGTCAATGCTCAAGCTAAACCTAAATCGTTGACTAGTGTTATCACGACTGTAAGATTTAGACTATTGAATTCTGACAGGACGAAGTCATTGTGTTGAGTTATGACTGGGCCAAGTCATTAATGATAACTCAGATAAATATCAACTGTAGGCAGGGAAATGGCAGAGGAACTCCTTGTTGTTTTCCTTTTTTACGACTGTCAGTGGTTTCAGATGGGTTTACCTTCACTTACTCTAGATGCTGTAACCCACATATGTATTCTTCTTCTTTTTTACAAATAAAATTGTGCATGATCACATTGATATTTAACTATGCTGTCAATTTACCTAATAGGCCTTTCATTATGCTTCTCCATTTGTTCCTTACTGATGGCTTTTGTAATTTTAATTCTGGTTCTTATGTTCAAGTTTGATGCCATGGTGTGCAGCTTTTTAAAATCAGCGAGGAAGTGGTAATTGATGCCACAGATAAGGGTAATATAGGACGACTAATCAACCATTCTGTAAGTTCCCTTTTCTCCCATCTATAGTGAACCAGTTTGCAAGTTCTTGTTAGTTGAAATTGTAAACAACAGCAATTTTGTATGTTCACCATTTTGGTACAAGATGGAGAAGGGACGTGATTTTTGTTGGGTTGTATAATGCTGTAGGTATATTGTTTATTGCTTGCAAATGGTGGAGGTTGACCTTTATTAGTTGCTCAGTTGAGCACTAGTTTGGTTGGCTTAGGTCAGATTGGTCATTTGTGCTGATAAAGTTTTGTTTGATGCTAATGTTGCTTCTTTGGTGACAAATTTGCCAAATGGCCGTTAGGTTGATTTACTTACCGTGCACATAAGCAGAATCATGGACCAGCAGCCACTGTTTATTCAACGATATTATGATTGAATGCACTTGTGCATGAGATTGAGGTTGAGCTGTGCTTTGATGGCAAATACTGAATTTTACGTTTTTTGATCCCAGTCCAACCTACTCACCAGTGTCAAATCCTCATGAAAAGTTCGTATGTTTTTTCTTTTTTCACCTCCTTTTGACCACTCTGTATCTCTTACACAACCGATCCAAAACCTGGATGAAAGTAGAGGGTTGCGTCAAGTATCAAATGGTAAATGTAAATTTTGTTAAATCCCTTGCAAGCAATTAGTTTATATAACAAACTACGGACTTATTTATGGAGTTGTTAGAATGTCTTATGTGGTCTGTATACTGATTTGTATGCATTTATGATAATCATTACCCCTTTGCTGCAGTGCATGCCCAACTGCTATGCAAGGATCATGAGTGTGGGTGAAGAAGATAGACGAATAGTTCTTATAGCTAAAACTGACGTCTCTGCTGGCGAAGAGTTAACGTATGACTTTTTGACCTCTCTCTGAATTTGGCTAGAGAGGTTACTTCCATTCTGATTTGGTTCTTTCACCTTGGTGTTTATTCGCACATTGGCATATGTTCTTTTTCTGTTACAGGTATGATTACTTGTTTGATCCGGATGAACGTGATGACCTTAAAGTGCCCTGCCTATGTAGAGCTCCCAACTGTCGGAAATTCATGAATTAGATTACAGTAGAAGAAGGGATATTCATTTTTTCTCCGCATGGAGCATTGTTGGCCCTTCTCTCTCAACCCATGAGAACAACACTCAATTTTTTCGGAAAGTAGACATCCAGAATTATACCAGAAAGAGCAGCTTGTATTGTTTCATACCCTCTATTTTTATTTCTCCAATTGCAAATGAAATGTAAATTCACCAGCCGTTTGGCTGAGTATCTTTTGTGAATCATTTGATTTTCCCTTCAATGTAAAAGTTTATTCTTTATTTTATTTATTTTTTATTCTGCTTAATAAAATGTTCATGTGTTCTTGAATTGGGTTTTTTTTTTCAATGCTAGAATTTGACGTTTTGTAATGTTAGTCTTCTTTAGTTTAATGTGAAGAGTGTTCGGATTAATTTACGTGTATTTTAATTAATCTTTTTTTCTCTGTTTTGGTTAAAGACAGGTCATCTAAATTGAGATTGATGTATTTATGAGAAGAGTAATGTTACAGTGACTAAATTTTGGGATCAAATTTGAAGTTTAAATGATATGGTAGTTGAGTTGAGTTTATTTATTTGGTGTAATGTCATTGAGTAATGTTATATTAATCAAATTTTAGGACTAAATTTGAAACCCAAATGTCATGGCAGATGAGTTGGGTTTTTTTATTTGGTATTATGTCATTTAGGTCCAAAAAAAAATTTCAAACAACATATTTTAATATCATTTGAATTTTAAATTTGATTCTAAAATTTGATCAGTATAGTATTACTCAATATTATTTGGGTCTCAATAAAAAATTTAAATAATATATTGTCATATCATTTGAGCTCTAAATTTGGTCCCAAAAGTTGGTCAGTATAGCATTACTGTTATAAGAGATAATTTTTTTATGATCCGATCTTAAAGAATTGTCAAAATTTAAATTCAGAATGTTTAAGTTTATAATTTGTACGTGGTACTAATTAAAAAATCATAGACAGTAAATTCTTCAACAATTTTCATTAAGTCAAGTCGTACTCAAATCTAAACCAAAGGGCCATGGGTTTGTCCCAGTTGTTCTCTACAAAAATGTCTTGGAATGGAGCTACAACTCAAACAAATGTCATATTTTCTCTCTAATTATAATTGAATTATTAAAAAAAATTAAAATACAATGGTTTGTAAAAAAGTCTTAATATAATTCTTTATTTTTGTCCATAAAACAATTAAAATAATAGACGGAGCTTGGCTTTAGTGCACACAACTTTCAGTAGACTTGCAACTACCCAAGTCACCCCCTCTTGTTTCTCATTTGAATCTGCCCTTCGCGCGCCTATAAATACTAATTTCGAACAAGCAAGGAATTCACTCTCAGTCATATCAGTTCAAGCTGTTGTGTTCCTTGCCAGAGAGAGAGCAACGAACATGGGGAAACGATTGAGAAGAAACAAAATCTGTTTCTGCGTGTCTCCTCGATTCTCCTTTCTCACTCCTCATTCCATCTTCTCCTGGTTCTCTCTCTCTCTCACTCAACACAGATTTAACACATATGATGTAGGCTATGCACAAGTACACGCTTGCTCAACACATTCGATCATGCACACATATTGCTGAAAATTGATCTCGTACTCGTAGGTCTTGAAATCTCAATAGTCTCTGTTTTTCTCTTTTCTGATGAATCCGGTAACATTAATCATAATTTGAATTTTCTAAGTTTTTTTCGTGCGAAAATATCTTTGGAAAAATGAGTTTGAAAGTGATTTTTTGAATTTTGTTTTGAACTTCGTGAGCTCAATGCTTTCTTTCCAATCTGATGTTTGAATTTCAGTGAATTAATTGATTGAATTCGAATTTTAGCTGTACATCGATGTACAATTGTTTATCACGATGATAATCGAGCTTGTTTTGACTGGATACTTGGATAGTATAATAGCTTCATTTTCGTATACACAAACAACTACAGATCAAATGACCGGAAATAATAGCTTCATACTCAGATAGACCGCCACTTCAGATCGAAAGAACGGACCGTAATTGGTCTGAGATTTTTGAAGTCTGAAGCGGTTGATGCTTGACCTCGATGGCGTCTTCTGGCTAATTTATGTGTTTTCGCATTATATCTACTTTTTCTGTTTCTTGTTGAATTTTTTTAGCTCTAAATTTGTTGATGTATCAACTATGATTCAAAAAAATATATGTGTGTGATTTTTTTGGTAGTCTCAGCCTCTCAGGTTCTCTGTTGTTGATTAGGCTTTTTACACGTCAAAGATGAGCTCAACTGATTTAATCAAGTAGTTAATCAGGCTCAGTTTGTTGACGTTTTAGTTTTTTCAGGTCTAAAAACAACCCAACTTTTGATATTCAACTCTTACCTTCTTTTGTTTTCCTACATAATGTAAATATCCAAACAGATCATTACATAATTAAACATAATACATGGACAAGACCTGTGAGGTCTAGTCAATATGCTTCCTGCTTTTAAGTAATCAGAGCATGGAGTTATCATGCATTTATCTATAAATTGTTAATTCAAACGCTAGTTTCTTGTTTTTCATCGTAGAACACTTCAGTTAGTATGGACAGTTTTTAACAGAAGCCTAAACTGGAACTTGCTAATTCAAATTAGTTCTACGGCTTTTGTGGCTGAGGAAACGAAGAAAATAGAAAGCTATTGGAAATTGGGTATTAAGTTCAGCTTTTCTGTTGATTGAGCTCTGTAACGTCAATAACTAAGCTTAATTAATAATTAGTCGAAAATTTCTGAAATTCAGGAGTTGATTTTTATTTGCTGCTCCTACTTTTCTGAGGAACCAAAGAGATCATAGGTATAATTTTTCACCCGTAAATTAAGCTGTGAAATTCAGTGAATAATTGGCCCATTACAGATGTGAACTTTTTTTCTTTTTCCTGTTATAAATTTTAACTGAGGTTGAGACTTGAAAGTTATGAACTCTCAAGCACTAATTTTCCGTGTTTGCTTATAGTTAAGTTTAAGTTAAATACATAAAATGAGAGAACCTTATTTATCAGAAACTCTAGAAAAAGAAAATACTATATTTGTCCTTGATTTGATCTAGTGCTGGAAATGTTATTCAATGTTTTTGTATTTGTATGTTCTGAGCTTTGTTTTTGCGCTGTGAACACCAAAAAGGCACGAAGAAGACATCTGGACCGAAATAGCTAAGTACTTGGATGGAAAGTCTCTGTTGATGCTTGCAGCAACATGCCAGTGGTTCCATCGCCTTATCATGGAGGAGAGCATTTGGAAGTTTGCCTGTTTGCGTGATCTTCAGGTCCCCCATCCTGGAAACGTGGGCTTCGAATGGTTCAAGCTTTATGCTACGGCTTTTGGTATGAATCGGGGCCTTTGACTGTTTTACCTCAGCTACGTGATACTGATACTGCAATGAATTAGGATAATTTGATGCGTGTCTCACTCTGATCTAATTTATTAGGGACTTCCTTGCAGATGGAAGTCACTCTTACATGTTCCATCAGCAGGAGAAACATATTGGTGACTTTTCTTTCTTGTTCACTTTTATTAATTATTCGAAATTAGTGATAGTTGTTTTAGGGAAATAATTCAGAAGGGCTTGTGATTACCAAAGATAGGAGGTCTGTCCAATTAAGTTCTGAAACTTAACTAGGAATTGAATGGCCAGAGCTACCTATCTTTGCTGGTCTCAGGACCTCCTGATCATGGGCATAGATGCTTCTATAGATTCTAGGACTATATCCCTTATTACAGTTCCATATCACATTACACCACAGAGAGGTGAGATTTAACAAGGCTAAAGAAGCTAGAGAACTACTCATGCTAAATCGAATGACAGTACAGCCCCTCCATGGTTTTTGCTTCATAGGATAAGTCTCTGAAAATAGTTCATTTGGTGGCATTTGTACCACAATATGCCACTAATTTCTGCTTCACACTCTAGTAGAGTAAAAAGCTTACTTAAAACAAAAAAAATTATGTAGTTTCCAAAACATGGGTGTCAATTAACAGCTTTGTACTTTCTTTCAAACAAAAGCAAGCTGAACTGAGTGGTGTACACTAAGTTTTGTGAGACTTGCTTTGTGAAGGGGTTCAATTTGATTAGATGCCATGCAGGGTATAAACTCATTCCCTTCATATATAAATAGCAATTTCAGACTCATGATTTTCTTTTGAAAAGATCAGATTGGATGCGAATAGGAGCATTTTTCTTTGACTCACCAGTTGCTTTCCTTACGGAGAATTTGATTGCTCCAAGAAAAATCCCACAAGAAGAGACTGTGGCGAATATGCTGCAGTTGCATGGCTGCTGTGTGTTAAACAACATCAAGACTGGAATTTGGATAGCTGGTACTTTCTAGTTGACTACTTCACTGAAAAGTTCTAAGGAGTACTTAAAATGTCATCAATTTATAGTAGCACTAACCTGCTGCATATTCCAATTGGGATGATGGTTTTTTCAGATTTACAGCTTGTTCGATGCCCTGTTTGTGACCTTAATACGTGTGATGGTATGCATCCTGTCCCTATACTTGGAAGAAAAAGTTATCAATTTATTTACTTTCAGTAGTTAAAATGGATGTTCTTGGTTTATCACTAGTAAACACATGCAAGCCAATCAACAGGCCTAATCTGGAAAAGTCATACCTACAGAATTTGGGCCCGTAGGTTTGAATCACATAAAAAAATGTCTGAATCACATAGCTGAGGGGATGGTGATAGTTTTCTAAGGGATATGTTGGGATACCTTTTGTCTTCACATGGTTTTCCCTTCAAGTTGATACTATACTTGTGTGCTTTGTGGATGTATGGGGCTAGTGTAGAATACCTATTATAATTCCTAATGAATCTGTACTTAGGAACTTGGTAAATACAAAGCCAGATTTTATTAATTCACAGTTTACAGTGTATATTGATTTCTTATATTCAATAAAATTCCAATAAACAGCAGACGCTACAGCCAGTACGCTACATATATCACATATGCATGTAGATGTGGGTGTGCCCGTGTTTAAGATTGAATGAGGTTTAAGTGTGAAAGCTGAGGAAGCATCCAGGACATAGAAATAAGGCTCTGATTTTACAAAATAAATTGTAGGAACAATGCAGACATTGGATGCAAGGCACATAGAGCTGTTCCTGAATGAGGGATACAAGGATGGAAGCTGGGAGTATAATTTGTTAGGATCCCAAGATATCAAAAAGCATACAGAGACAGCTTCTGGTGGAATTTTTGACATCAAACACCTCAAGGATCCCTCTAACTCGGGTAATTTCCCATACTTCGTGATTGTGCCCTCCTATCATTGCAATGTCCTGCCTCTAAAACTCACCATATTTACAGAGGACTGACAGGGAAATCTCAATATGAATGTGGGATTATTGAGAACCCCTGATTTATTTTTAAATATGCCACCGAAATAACTGAGAGTTCTATTCTTTCACATGTTCTCGAACAAGGAGGAATGTTTACCTCATAATTTTTTTGCTCTCCATCTACTTTTCTACCTCCAATGTCTTCTTCATGAGACACTTAACCATGGTAAATGCAATTCATGGAACGATTTTTTTCTTGGGCTGCATGGGTTCATTTTTTTGACATTAGAAATATTTGAGACGGCTGTTACTGTTTGTATAAATATCAACTCATTTGAGTGATTTGATTAGTTATTTCATGCCAGTAAAAATAAAGAACGATCCAGTCTAACTTGAAGCGTGTCTTTCAGATATTTTTGATCTCAAGAAATGGGTGGGGAAACACAGTGACTGGCAGCCAAAAGCTATGATAACTCTCCATGCTGCAGCAGTCAATACAAATTTGCAAGAAAATGAAGGTATATATATACCCCTCTTTATTTGTTTGATAGAAGTAAATATACTCCTAATAGTTGAGCCTTTTATAAAAATGGTCTAAAGCAGGGATTCATGTAAAATACCATGCCATGAGAGCTGGAGATGATGGAAAAGTTGTTTCAATTCGAATATCTCAGCAACTCCTGTAATTGCGGCAAAATTCCAGGAGGCTTAGCTCTCTCTCTCTCTCTCTGCGTCACACGCACACACAGCAGGATCCTGGTGTAAGCATCATTTTTTTGTTAAATTTTCAATATTGAGAGATTACAGAGGCAATTCACCACATAAAACAATTTGGTGTACATTCAGTCAGAGTAGAAACCTCTCAATCAATCTCATATAAATGTTAAGGGTAGAATACTATGGGGGTCTTCTTTTGTCTGTGAGAATAGTTGCTTGCATACTTTGCAAAATGACAAAACCAGCCAAAATCTGCTTATTTATGCAATAATTTGGTTGTTATTAAACTGGTAAGGCTATAAGAGCTGACCAATTCCACCCGCATCTCAATGCAAGAGGTCCTCCTTTTCTATGAATAATACACAAAAGCTGCATGAGCTCTATCACTTTGCCCAACAGGAAGATATTTTCCTACACAAATTTAGTAAGTGGCTCCTTTTTTTATGATTGTAGGGATGCCATTTGGTTGGCGTGGACCCCAAATCCAATCCAAGTTTACCCTAAAAATATCCCGTGTTTGCGTAAAATAATAATAATAATAAATACTTGGATAAATTTCGTACAACCCGACAATAAAACATATATCGTGACAAGGAAATAACTGTATGATAAATTTCAACATGAACCCAAATGTGTATTAAATATTATGAACCCATGTTACAGCCCAAGTGCATAATCCTAATTCAAGAGTCCAAATTCAAGCAAATATTATGGTTGGAAGATTCAAGCAGACACTCGAGTTTTCATGATACGTTGAGTCTGAATAAACCTCTCAAGAAGCCTAACCCCTGTGCAAATGTCCAATTACGTGATTTGACAATAACATGTGGATTTAGATTCTTAGTTAGAACTCCGAAAATTTAGTATTTCACGAGTCGTGGAGGCAACTATCTGCATCATTTCGCACTTCATGATACTTGTATGCATGGCAAAATCCATCTATACAGAACTCTATCAAAGCACTCCACAACCTTGTATACACATCTATATATTTTCCCACTTGTTCACAAGTATCAGCAGCCAAATTTGAGTTCAAGTCCTAATATAGAGAGCAAATATGTCTCGTCTACTATGGAGTCTGGCCATTCTCTTACTAGTGGCGAGGTCGGCCATGTCTGCACCATCATGCACGGCGGTTGTAAACGAGGTGCATCCTTGCCTCAGCTTTCTACAGGGTAACGACCCATCTCCGGCTTGTTGTTCGGGCGTTAAGGACCTCAAAAACAATGCCGAAACCAAAGCAGATCGGGTTGCAATTTGTAACTGTATAAAGAATGCTTTGTCTAACGTTAAATACGATCCCAAGCGCCTAACTCTTCTTCCCCAAAAGTGTGGGGTGAACTATAATCTGCCTCCAATCGACCAAAAATTCGACTGCTCCACGTAAAAATCTCTCTCTCGCCCTCGCTCTCGTTCTCTCTCTCTCTCTCTCATGTGGTACATAATAACCTTGGCTTCTCATGCAGGATTCCCATGGAACGTGTACTTCATGCTAAGGCTCATACAAATTTCTAGAGAGGTGATACAAAGCACAGTATATTGTGGACTATAAGCTCTCTGTCTTCGTGCAATAACCGAAAGACATCGCAAAATAAAGCTCTGTAGCAGTGCTATTTATGTATCAGTTGATCTCTTTGGTGAAATAACATCACTATATAATATATAGTCTGCAAAACATGTGCAATCTCTGTGTGTGTGTTGGGGGGGGGGGGTGTTTTCTTTTGGTTGGGGTTGCTGAGAACGTGCAAAATGGTTGCCAATCCAATTAAAGGATCAAAAAAAAAAAAAGAAGGAATTCAAGAACAATGAACATAAGGTTTTACATGATTCGGAAAAATACGGCCACAGGAGTGACTTGTTATCACTATATGAGAATCACAATATGGTTACAACTTAGTATATACGAGCTAGCTCAGCTGTGTTGGTGTTATACTCTGTTTTGCTCAACTCATTGTGCTATCAACTTCTGGTTTTGCGAACATGATCCATCCACTATTTCAAATAGGGAAAGAAAGGAAGAGCACTTAATAACCCAAATTTTCAGTGACAAAATGAGTACCACAACAAACAATCCAAATAGGAGGAGAATGAAGCAAAGTCTCGTGTTATTAAGAAAACTAACTTCTGACACAAACCTATAGCAAAACATGTTTTACAAATCTATATTTATTTGCATACACATATATAGAAACTTCATTTTTACATCGTTATAAGCAGGAATCAGAGGTTCTATAGGCAAAACTATCTAAAAAAACATTGATCTGAAGCATCAGCTCTGTAGTTCAAATAGGATGAAGATATAGAAATTTCTGCCTTATGACTAGTCCATGGACTATTCATCTTACTAATACACCTTCTTCCAAGGCTCACTATAAAGACTGCACCTTGTTATTGACCTTCATCACTAAAATCAGGCTCTGCTGGCTTCTGAAGCAATAAAGGAGGTAACCACTGTGGCATTTTTGCATTGCGTGCACGATTGCGCCTCAAGGCACGTAGTGCATTGGCGGCAAATCTTGACGCGTAAATGGTGGCACCAAGGCTTGGTGATGTTCCCCCTTCTTTTGCCAATGCATCCTGCAGTCTATTTTCTTCCTCGTGCAGAGACTTCTCTAGCTTACTTCTAATATGTCGGCGCCATGCTACTTGTATAAAACAGGCTGCCCATGTCCTCCACTGATGAGAGTAGAACCTGATATTATAATGAGCACAAGAGAAACGTCATGATCCCATTTCAACAGTTGCTAGTAGTAGCATCACAGCACAACTATACATTGTTAATAACCGTATCTCATGGAGATGAATATCACACCACCAAAAGCGCTACTAACAACCTTAATCAATATCACAGCATAATATGAGAAACTTCATTCTGATACTTGCCTGAAAGTGTGCTGGAACTGCTTGCTGTGTAGACGACGGAACTGGGAGGCCACAAACTTCAAGTCATCAGCCATAAGGGCAAAAGCTTCAACATCTGTAATGGCTTTCACTGTTCTGGTTGAAGTGGGAAGACTGGAGGAAGAGTTGGGATCCAAAGCCCATGTAAGAAGCGCTTCTCCACAGAAGTCACCAGCCTTGAGATCAATGGAGTTGAAGAAGCCAGTTCTACCACCGTTGGTAGTCATAGTCAATAGATTTCCTCGCATGACAAAGAGCATCTCATCTACTGGATCCCCCTCACGAGCTATGAAGCTATTCTCTGTGTAAAGAACTGGCTTGAGCCGGTCACACATTGCATCCAATAATTGTTCATCCATTTTTTCAAACATTGGCACCTAGAGTAAAAAAGATGAAGAAGCGAAGACTCCAATTTAAACTTCAAAAGTGAGTTTCAAAATATACAGTGTGCAGACAAGCACAAATGCATAACATGAAAAAGTCAAAGGAAAGACATGGAACTGCACTTACTCTTTTGAGTAAATCCCAGCAGAGATGGCGTTTTATGTCCCTCCTGAGGTCCTTAGGAAGGTTACGAACCAGAGATTCTTCCTCAACACCTCTGGTTTCTTGCCATCTGTGCTGGTCATACCGCCGAATCCTTTCCCTCAGATTCTCTGGAAGCAAACGGTGAGACATCCATTGCTCTGCATCTCGTCTTTTTAGTCTCATCTCTTCTACTCTAACGGTGATGGACTGCAGATATTTCTGAAACAAAACCAAAAAACTAGTTTGAGCCCTTTAGCTCACCTATTTAGAACATGGTGCTGTAGTGAGTGGCAGGAGTAGGTTCAAGTTGAAGCTAGAACGAGAATGGTAGGCCAAAGATGACACATAATAGCACAATACGACATGAACATTTATGGATCACTGCTGCCAGACCAGAAGAAATTCCAAGCAATGTCCACTTCTACACAAGTACATGTACAACTGAAAGTTTATTGAACAATTTAAAGGATGTGCATACATTCAATGTGTGCCATGTATTGGATGCAAGATATTCTATGTTCATACACAATATATAATTCTCAGGTAGTGTAGAATGAAAATTTAAGTAGTTACCTGCATGTTGCCAATAAGCAATGAAAATAGAACCAATCCAACGATGGATATGAAGACAGCAAACAGAATCTCCGGTACAAAGGTGCTTGTTTTGAGGTTTTGGCCTAAAGAACTGCAAGTGTAAAAGGGAAAAAATGTTTAGCAACAGATATTAATGAAAAAGTAGAATATATAAGAATCAGAAGATCATATATGCACAAACCTTAAACCTCGCAGACCCCACCAAAAGCAGTAAAAGAATTTCTGCGAAAAATCCCTTGTTTCTACCACACGAGACTGAAGAGCATCAAGGAATATGCCGAAGTCAAAGTCTGTCTCATTTCTTATTTCATTCGGTTCAAGAAGTGGACAGGAAACATTTAGAAACGAATAGTGTTCTGCATGGGATTCTCCACAGTA
The DNA here is from genome assembly GCA_023539305.1 of Ilex asprella. Lineage (NCBI taxonomy): Eukaryota > Viridiplantae > Streptophyta > Magnoliopsida > Aquifoliales > Aquifoliaceae > Ilex > Ilex asprella. Next base: position 920,913 of record CM042191.1, read on the forward strand.
TAAATATCTATGATTACAGTTATGATTTCCACAAGCAATATGCCAGCACCTGTCTTCCCGCTCTATTGCGAACAAGTACCAGAGGGCTCCAACCACCTGAAACATATATGATTCAAGCTTTTGTCAGAATAGTGTGAGATGCAATTCCTTTTTGATGTAGTCACACTTGGTCATGTTCTATCTGATGATAGTCATGGAGAAGTACCTTCATCTGCTACACTCAAACATTAGACCACTAAAGTTTAGACGGTTACTGCACAGACTTCTGCTTCTATAGCGTTACATACTGAAGTAAGCCATGAGAAATGATAACTAGAAAACAAAGTTTCCCTTCACATATTTTCCACTTTCCTAGGTAGATGTAGGCATCTAGAATTCGTCTATGGCTATACTTAAATGTTCCAAACAAAAGCCAAAATGCAAGATGTACATATAAGACAACAAACCAAACCAACCTAAAGCTAAGAAAAAAATCAAGAAATAAAATGGGGGCAAGAGTCCTCGGAATATTGCTAAGAATGAAAAATGTGTTGCATGGAACTTACATGGCTGGCTAGCATGTAGAGAAAGAGATTGAAAGCAGCTCCAGCCCATGCTGTTTCAGTGAATATGCCAGACGTTCTTGTCACTTCTTTGTATAGAGGATAGATCCGAATAAGTCTTGGGACATATTGTGCAAAAATAACAAACTTCAACAGGTCTTTTGTCGACAGTGGAATTGGGCCATCTAAGCTGGGGATGATGACTAAAACCGTCACCTGAATAGATTAAACATAAGCTATTGAAATTCAAACAACTCATTTTTATTTACTAGTGCTTTTTAATCAACTAAGATGTGACTGATAATATGGAAAGTGCAAAACTATTATAAATTTGTTGAATGAAACAAGTTTTGCTGTTGTTAGTGAAATGTCTTGTCACTACAAAGAAGTGATATCAATGAGTACATAAAGACGAGTATTCTAACTAACGCATAAAGAGGGCATGCCCTGAAACCACAGATTGACAACAGAAAGAGCACATACCTGTGGGAGAGGAAGCACCGATAAGATATCAATGATGAAGTAAGATGACAAGTACCGTTTGGCTATAGCATAGGAATCTTCAATTAACACACCCCTTCCAAACACTCGAGAAGGAGGGGCAATAAAACCAGTACGGAATTGAAAGATAATATGAAGTATATAGAAGATGTCAGTGAAGAAACGAAGAACACAAGCAGCTATCTCAATTCTGTCATCCAAATCAAGGCACTTCTCTTTGGCATTAATTACAGGGATGTAAAGGAACAATGGATCCAAGGACACTCCAATGATACAAGAAAGTACAAATATTTTGTTCCATTGTTCAAGAAATGGACCCTGTGGATCAAGAACTTTCCTCCTAGAACCCGAAAATTTTGTTGGCTGCTTACTTGTTGGGTGGAAGTTTAATGGCTTTTTCAAGCTTTTAGCCCACCTAAAAGCCATCTCAAATCCTCTTCTAATAATCCCCATCACTGAGCTTACAGTTGGTTTATTTTCAGAGAAAAATCGTCGCTCAGGAGTAGATCTCTCTGAACTCCAGTCTTCAAACCTGAATAATATAGTAAGTTAGGTACCATAAAATTAACATGGGGGGCAAGGCTTTTAGTACTTGAATGCATCTATCCAGTATTGGAACATAGATAAGAATGGCAGCATGCAAAATGGAAATTTAGAAGTAAGCCGACAAAATGTTATTCTAAATCAGGTTAAGTTGGAGAATGATTTCGATTATCTTTTCCTTTATAGAACCGTCTACATTTTATATTTGCATATTATAAAGCCTCATCCTTGTAGTTAGGTCAAGAGAGAACTTTAAGATCTCGATCTAATACAACAATGCCTGCATCACTCGCATTATTGTGCAGAATGGGAACCAAAACAAAGATTAAAGAATCTGCAATGGATGATGTAATTAACAGTCCAATCAATCACCCAATTAAGGTAATGCCAGTGAAATTTTTTAGAGCAAACATGAACTATAATGATGAACTGAAACTTTAAGATTATCATTAGCATCTACATACCACAATTCTAGATTGCAAATCTCAAAAACATAAACACTGCGCAGTTCTGTGCAAAATAATAGAACAGGAATTAGATGCAGATTGACCTCAGAGTGGTACTCCGTGGTTCCTACAACAGTTGCTTTTCCTTTTATTCCAAGAGATACTAGTTAATACCTCTCCAATGGTTTACATTTCTTTCCCAATGCAAAGTACAGATTTAATTCAATTAAAACAGTTGATCAACAATTTAATAAAATGGGTATCAAATGGACCAACCTCACATATTTATCTTGCTTCAAATCCATAACTTGAGCTTGCTTTGTTGCAAAAGTGACAAATGCTGATGATGATTGAACTCGGGATTAATTTAGATGATGCTTTTATGTTTATATCCAAAGTGTTAAACTCATTATTCCCCTGTAAAACACCAACACCAAATCAGAAATTCCTACTTGCATTACAAAAATTACAACTATATGTTAGAAATAGTTAGTAATGTATTCCACATTAGAAAAATAGAGAAAGAGTGTAAAAGTTTAAAAGAAGAAACATACCAAATTTTATAAATTTGGATAGTGAGAATATTTGGAGGGAAACTCCAAATATTTTAAATTAATGGGTCTTGATTAGGCTTTAAATAAAATAATATTTAAAATCAAAAGATGGGCGCTTGGGCGGCGTCTTTTTTATTAATTAAGCAGTTAATTAACTGCTACATATCTCTTGACCTAAGAGTTGTGTCTCTTCTTTGCATCTCTACGGTATTATAAATACTTGTACAAATCCTTTTATTAAAGACATTAAAAACGTTTCTCTATTATGTTATTGGTAAAATTTTAGAGTTTGCTATTTAAAATTCTATTTGGCTTTGTTAATCCTAAAAGAATTTGTCACAAATTCAGCAGGAACATAGTGGAGGCATAATTTCCTTAAGGAATAATTACACGATCAAAGCATTATGTTGTAATTATTTTGCTAATATATATATATATATATATATATATACTTCTTCTTATCTCATAGATTAAAATCTCAAA